>JACXGJ010007025.1:0-24652 GCA_016801105.1 Esox niger | reverse complement strand
TGTTCTTACTGTGTCAAGTCTACAAATGAGAAAAGGTTAAGAGGTCTTAAGTTACACTACTGCAACAGTTATATTACTCCTGTCTGGAGTGTGTTGGTAAAGTCATGGTGGTGTGTGTGTGTATGTGTGTTAGCAGTTTCTATTCTGCTAACTGACTGTGCGTGGGTCTAGTGTTTATATAATAGGATAAGTGACATCTGTGGTCATATCCAATGTAGCTAGCGTAACAAATCCCATCTACAACAGTAGTTTGGAAATATATATTTTAGAGTGGAATCATTTGATCAATATTTTGGGATTATTGGTGAAACACACATAAGCTTACGTGTAAAGGAATAGCATTTAAAAGTTTCTGTGAAAATATTATTTTCCGCTAGTTGTTTAGTGACTTTTTGTTAAATAGTACACATCTTCTGAAGTGCTACCCTGCTTGCCTTTGGTAAGAGAAAAATATAAAGACTGACCAATTTAATACTATGTGATGTCTGTTTTTGATGTTACTTGATGCGCAGCTAGAATTTCATGATTTGCATTTCATCTAAAACAACACCTAATATTTAAGTGCTTACATTTCTCAAAAATATGGTGGTTGACTCGCTGGTAGTGTATATTTAATAGCAGAACCTACTGTCATTATCTAATGCTTTTAAATGTTGTTCTTGAGACGATTGAGTCCTCCAACGGCCAATAATAGTGGGTGGTCAAAGGTTGGGGGGTGGATCCTAGTGTTTATAGTCCCTATGACTCTCCACACATGGTCCATATCACTGTATCAGCAAGATCACTCACATGATCACGTAGGTCCATAAAGAACCAAACCAAAGTAAACAAACAGCTAAATCCCAGTTTCAGTATGCACCACATAGCACACTATAAAAAAAACAGTGTATTGGTTAAGCATTCTGACTGGTATGTTAGAATGGATAGTAGAATGTATAGACTACCCTATCAATACACCAAGTTTCCAAATCTATTTAAATAACTAATATAACATGTGTGGTGATGAATGGTACATTCAAGACCCTTAATAACAGAACACAAAAACATGTAGACTACAGTAGAAAGGAATAGCAGCATTCTTCACAAAAAATATACATTTTAATTGGATTGCATTGTGGTCCAAGGTGTTCTGCCTACATCAGTATGAAGTTTTCATGGTTACACAAAATTGCCTTCCCGTCATCTGTTGTTTACACTAGATAACCTGAGGTGGTCATCGTGACACCAGACGGTCATAAATTCCTTTGATTGGTCCAACAGGAGCCTTACACATTCCACTGGTCTGATCACACACACACACACACACACACACACACACACACCACTAAATAGTTAGGAACTGTTTGGGTCATCAAACATTTAAAATGTTGTTGACACAGTTATGTACTGAGATGACAGTTCATGGCTGTCTTGTCATAACACCTCCTCATGTTTTTTCCCCTCAATATTTTTCTAAACGAACTCACGTTTTGTAACAGAACGCACTGTGCATTTATCACTTTGGTTTTGAGGCATCATGGAAATACCATTCATTGGCAATGATTTTGTTTAAATCGTAAGAAGAGGAAGAAAAGAGATGAGTCACTGGACAACAACATTTAAATGAATCTTGTTTGAGGAATTTCCTTATTTCAAATTTCTCTTACCAGACATGTTGTGTTTCTCAACAAAATCCCCCGTTATTTTTTAGTCAAAATATCTAACCAGGAAGACTGAAAATACATTGTCATTTAACGACACAACCTGGCAGCAATAAGGGATGCAGTGGGAAAGTACTGGAATCCACGCTGAAATGTTATCATTTTATTGTTAGAATTATTATCTTATGCACCAACGTGTCGTTTTATCACCTCTACTGGGTTAAGGAATGTATTTTGGAAAATAATATTCTTAATAAGTAGCTTTTTTGTTAAAATAACGGTTTGCTAAATATAATGACCGTCTTCTTCAAGGACAGAACAACAGATTTTTTTCTGAGATCAGATTCTTCAGCCTTTCGGGAGTAGGTCAGATGCTCTGTTCACCAGGCTGCAGCTCCACCCCCAAGTTAACGGCCCCCCACGTTGTTTCCAGATGCTTCTCTATGGCATCCAACCCAGCTCATCTCGGGTACTATCTGCCCCCCCTCACTTCCCCAAGGAAGCATGCTGATGAATCGCGTTGTTGTCACGGAGACCGTGTCTGTACCACATGACCAAAGCACACTGCTCTATCAACCCACATGAATATGGAGAGGGAGGTAGAGAAAGAGGAAAAGGCTCTGGGGAGAAATATAGATACAGTGTACAGTCTTAGAATAAGGGCGGTGTCTAGAACCAAAAGGGGTTCTTCAGCTGTCCGCTTCTCTAAATGATAACACCATTTCACACAATGTCTCTTGATTGTTTCTCTTGTATTACATGTGTCACTGAATATTAGGGCTTGCAATTGTTACGGCTTTGACCAGGTTGTCATTGTCAGTTAGAATTGTTTTTCAGTAAAAAAATAAGAAAATTCAAAGAAACTAGTCACATACCAGAGGTACCTATACATATGCTATAGGTTCTACAAAATCGTTTGTCCTTTACAATCTAGTAGGATGACAGACAACACTCAAACAACTGGAAATATAAAAGTACAACATTATGTAATACAGATCAGGGTCCAATTATGGTTTTAAATAAGCGAATGTACTGATTGTACCACTCAGGCTGTCTATGGTAACGTATTGACAGCAAGGTCTCTTCAGCAGCCTGACGGCCTGGAGGAAGATGCTCCTCCTCAGGGTTTTTATGGATTTACTGACTGTCCGCTCCTAGAGGGCAGGCAGCGTCCTCAGTAGTGTATTGGGTTGACTTCACCACCCTCCTTTTCTCACTCCCTCCCCCTCTCTCTTCTCACTATCTCAGTCTGCTCTGTCCCTCCCTCAGGACCTTCAAGTAGGGTTCTTTTCTTTATGTGAAGCAGCAGCTGCCAGCTGTCTCTCTGTCCATCTGTCCTTACTCTACTGCCCATGGTAGCACACACCTGAGACGGGCAACTGCCTGCCACACACACACACACACACACACACACATTTCTGGTTTTAATGTCCATGTGAGGACCCAAACATTTCATCCTATTCCAATTCCTTTTTCATACTCTCTAGTCAAACCTGTACACTAACATACAAACGTGTGACAGATTAATGGAAAAAAACAACATGAAGTGTCTCAGTAAGGTGTTGGGCCGTGAGCTGTCAGATCAGCTTCAGTGTGCCTTGGCATAGCTTCTATGAGTTTCTGGAATTCTACTGGAAGGATGGAAGTTGGAGCATCATTCTTCCAAAAGACGTTTCCTTATTTGGTGTTTTGATGAAGGCGGTGGAACACTGTCTAACACCATGTCTGCATTAGATGTCCACTTGGGTTGAGATCTGGAGACTGTGAAGGCCATAGTAAACGGATCACATCATTTTCATATTCAGTAAACCATTCAGTGACCCCTCGTGCCCTGTAGATGGGGGCATTTTCCGACCAAATATTGAGCCCTCTTTCAAAGTCATTTAGATCCTTTCTTCATGCCCTCTAAAATCAAGGTCAAATATTTCAGGACTTTGAAGGCAGGGCGCATCCCCCTACACAATAACAGGCTTGCTTTAGAAGGGATGAAACGTTTCTCTGTGCACATGTCCCAAAGAAATGGACACGTCCAACCGTACTGACTGACAACACAGTGGGAAAAAAACATCAGTTCCCCTGTAACTTCTGGAGGCTGAAGTACTTGGAATGTTCCAGAAGACCTTGGCCAACTTTGCAGATGTACCATTGATGATCCTGCACGCTTCTTTGACCTGGGATAAGCCCCAACAAGGCTAGAACTCAGCCACAACACAGCTAGTACTCAGTCCAACACAGCTAGATCTCAGCCCAACACAATTTAAGGACCCAAATATTTTACACAAAAACCCTGTAAAACCCGACAGAGGGCTAGACAGAACAACACTTTTTGAGGACCAGGATAACTGATGATTTCAGCACCATGGATGACACCATCACTGTCAGCAGCATCAATAGCAGAGACCTGCCTGGACAGACACGCCTCCCAACCGCAAGGTGTGGCACACTGCCAATGAGTACAATGCCAATCGGGTATAATTATAACATGGCAAATCTAAAACTAACGAGCTGGTAAATATGGCAGTATGAGATGTATCGGGATTGTATTCTTGGATAGTTGGAGTAGTATGAATGTTTATTGTATTTATTTAGTCAAAATAATGTTGATAAACTGTTGTTTTGATTGTTTGTTTGAAACAATCACTTCGTTGTTTTAGAACGACAACTTTAGCACAGCTGTGCTAGTCAGACCTACAGCCACAGCACAGATGTGCTGGAACAGTCTCACAGCACAGCATCCCTCTGGCATAGAAGGGCTTGAGTAACTGTGACTCACAAAGCCCTGGGGCTGCTTTTACTCTACGACTCATTACATGTTCTGCCGCCTGCAGAGCTCAAATGGAAACCAATTACACAACCCTACATTGTCTGGTTCATTCCCTAAGTCAATCTACTCTATGGTATACATAAACAACGATAGTTCAAAAGTCTACGAAGGTGGGTCAGGCAGTCTGTGTTTGTTTTATCATTCCGTTTATCACTCTGTTACTGTCTGCGTCAGCGAATGCTCCGACAGTCAGACAGCTACTCCTGTGACTGCGATCATCTATTCATGTTAATTGCTTAATCATTCATGATGTCATTATTTAACAACAGACGTCCTCTAGGCAGCCTGAGGGCACTGTATAGGTCCTCTGGTTTCCATGGGAATACTCCCCAGGGAGTCAGGCCAGACATACAGATATTGACATTATTGATCATCCTAATTTCATTCATTTTTCCTCCTGAACCTGTTTTATCTATATTATTGAACATTTAAAAACAGCAGGACACTTTTAATGGGATTGCTAGTCCCACACTTCCAAAACCATCTCTCTGTCTTTTTCTTTCCTCATATTTCATAGATTTGGCTACTCTTCTTTGTTCAGTATTCCCCCATCCCTTACATGGCTGAAAAAAGAAATCTTCCTCTTAGGGAAATTTGAATTGCAGATTATTGCAGCTCATGAACCCAACCCTATGCTGATCAGAGCAGAAACACATTGAGATAGAGAGCGAAACACCAAAAAGGCCAAGGGTAAAAAACTATGAAGAGAGAGAAGGGGAAACAGACGGAGAACCACATGGAGTGACTATGTGTATACCAGGGTCACGATTCCTTGACCCTAATTCTATTCTTCTACCAGTGATTACGTTTCATTGTGCTAGTAACCACCCTTCCACCTTGACTTTTTTGCCGTAGGGATGGACCGATATATAGTCCAATAGGCGTCTAATATGATCCAGTCATTTTTATAGGATTATTAATGTTTTGCTACTATTTTGTTAACAGTTTACCGTGTGATGTACAGTTAATGTACAGTCTAATGTCCAGTTATTATTGTAATTCTGAAGCGTCTACTCACCAGAATATTTTTTTAACTTTTAGTTTGCTTACTGTACGTATCATATGTTACGACCCAATCTGTGTGTTCGGAAATAATTTTCATCTTTACCTAGAATTTCACTCATTGAAAGAGTATCAGAGTAATTTGACCAACCTTGAATACATTGAATAATAATATGAGATAATTTCGGCGCGTCTCACCTGTCCCTGATCCAACCTGTACTTTCTCATCTAGGTTGCCGGGGAACAGAAGTACCACCCAGAATGTTTCACGTGTCTGAACTGCAGAGCATTCATCGGGGACGGAGACACATATGCTCTTGTGGAGAGGTCCAAACTGTACTGGTGGGTCTCCTTTCTCCCAGACATTCCAACCAGACTCAGAGACATGCTGCTTGGCCTGCAGTTATCAACGAGTCCAATACGAAGCCCCAAAACTCTCTCGTCCAGCCAAAGTGTCCGGTTCTTAGCGGTCGTTGTGGGTCCTCCCCAATCATGGCGTGGTGCTGGTGGTGCCGCTCGCTAAGACAGGGACACTGGGCAGCAGTCCTTTCACAGATGCCCTCCAGATTTCTTTGTTTTATTGTTACCTCTGCTTGAGGAACGTTTCCCTCCGCAAAAGCTTTTCAACTTTTTTTTATCATATTAGAGGCTCAAACACAGACCAATGGAACAGTGTTGCACCAAGTGTGTACACAGTGTTTGTTGTAACTCCATACCAGCTGTGCATGACGGCTTTAGCCCGACGCAGAAGTGATGATGGTGGATAGAGAAACAGATGATGCCAGGAGAGGATGGGGGTACCGTAGGGGACACACACGGAGACAAGCAGAAAACAGGGAGGGATGGCTGTTGCTGGTTACAAAGCAGTCATTGACCTGTCAACTCTGACGGTGTGTGATGAGTGCTTGGCTACATCATTAATGTGCCACTTGACATTCATTAAGCATATTCTGAGTCAACGTTAGACGTTCATGTACAGGCGTTTTAATGCTTAATTTGATCTACTGGAGAAACAGAGAGAGATTGGGCTGGATCCCCCCCCCCACACACACAAACACACACGCACCCAGCTCACCTTCCTCACTCCTTTCTCCACAGTGGTCATTGTTACTACCAGACCATTGTGACACCGGTGTCCCAGCCCGACTCACCATGCTCCAGGATTCCCCACACAGTGACCCTGGTCTCCATCCCAGCGTCCACAGATGGCCGGAGAGGGATCTCAGTCTCCATCGACAAGCCTGTTAGCCCCAATGGATACGGCCCTGAACACACTGTCAGGGTATCACAGTGAGTCGGGAGGGAGAGATGGGCAGGGACGGAGGGACGGAGAGATGGGCCGGGATGGGGGAAGGAGAGTTGGGCAGAGAGACAGGAGTAGATGGTTAGGAATCGGGGGGAGCTTAAAGGGATAGTTCGGCCCAGATTCGTAATTTGGGTAAAAGTCCACTTACCCTGAGTTGTTTCTGAAGGCACAAAGAGTCATTTTTCAAAACAATACACCCTGTAATTAGCGTTATTAGCATCACTGCACTGCAAGCAAAAGACTACTGCTGAACTATCCCTTTAACAATAGACATGAAAGTCAGTGAAAGGCACATAATTGAAGCGGAGATGTTGTTATTTAAATCCAATGTCTATCAAATCCTATACCTCCTCCTCTCCATTTTGTCATTGCTAATCTCAGGGTGGACTCTGAGTTGATCAGTCCAGATGTGAAGAACTCCATACATGTTGGAGACCGGATCCTGGAGATCAATGGAACACCTATCAGGAATGTTCCTCTCGATGAGGTAACCTAGCTGCCATCACTGTTAATTGTGTTGCTCATAGACACACATTATATTGACATTGGGCAAATTCAGTTTTTGCTGTTAGATTCAATTATTAAGATTCAAGTTGAAGGCCTTACTCATGTTTAATCTCCTGAAAATGAACATGGAGTCGATGGATCTCAAAACATCTGCACTCGTAGCCCTGCGCTTGAGGCTCTACAATCTACATGTTTTGCTACTTACTAATGCATTACAACTCATGTCCACTCTCTGCTCCGCCAAGATTGACCTGCTAATCCAGGAGACCAGTCGCCTGCTGCAGCTGACTATTGAGCACGACCCCCAGGACCAGGGCAGCTCGGATGGGGAGACGATGGACAGACCCCTGACCACCCCCCTGTCTGAGTGTCCAAGCCCCATTCTCCCCATCACCCAGCCCCCAAACCCAGACATCAACAACCTGCGCTCACGAATGATCATGTAAGGATGAGCCACTGTCACTGACTGTAAATGTCATACTAAAACAGGCTAGGAAAAGACAGAGCAATTTCTAAACATTGCCTATTCAATACATTTTTAGATATGTTCCCTATCCTATGGATGCACGTTGATGTAATTGTTGCAAATGAATGGGCTGATTTGTTTTACTTTATTACATTACCTCAGTTCAGTGATGCGGATATGTGAGTACATGTGTTACTGCAGGCCTGTTCCCACTTCCTAATAATTCTGCAATGGTATTAGTTGGCAGACAAATGCCACATGACAGGGTTGGCAGTTCCATTACTTACTGAAGGACAAAATGGCTGCCAGTGATACTGTAACCCTGACTGATTGTGGCCGTTCCTCCCTCCACCTGGTCCGTCTCTTTCTCTCTCCCTCTCGCCATTTCCCGTTCAATCCTGTTCTCCTCCTCTTCTCCTCCTCCTCTTCTCTTCCTCCTCTCTCTCCAGGCGTAGCTACAGTATTGACAAGTCTCCGTGCTCCAGCAATGCGGCGTCTCCCCTGTCTCAGAGGAAGGACATGAATCGCTCCGAGTCTCTGAGGGTGGTCTCCAACAGTCGCATGCACCGGATCTTCCGGCCCTCGGATCTCATCCACGGAGAGGTGCTGGGGAAAGGCTGCTTCGGCCAGGCCATCAAGGTCCGTCTTCTACACCCAGTACTTACAATGGATAGAACGGCTTATAACGGCTTCATAATACAGAATGTGAAAGTTACAGCCTGCGAGCATATTCTGTTCACAAACGTACCAGAAGATGGCAGCGACGATACGTCATTGATTTACTTCAGTTTAAAGCAGAACAGGAAGTGATCCTGGTGGGTTTTCGGTTGGCTTCTTGTGTTGTTAGGCGAAATTAGCTCACTGCAGGGTATGAGTGTCCCCGTGTCCTTTGAGTGCGGGCTGCTCACCTCATGGTGTGTGTGTGTGTGTGTGTGTGTGCGCGTTTCTGTAGGTGACCCACAGAGAGACTGGAGAGGTGATGGTGATGAAGGAGCTGATTCGCTTTGATGATGAGACACAGAGGACATTCTTAAAAGAGGTGGGTGACATCACTCCCTTGACCTCTTTGGCCTTGTTGATGTGTCTTCATTAGGGAAAAAACTTGGTATCTTTCAGAAATAACTTGGATACGCCATTTGGCTAAACAGTAGGATTTTTGGAAGATTCTATAAAGGCCTAACAAATGGTTTATGAAGGCTCACTGAATAGAACCATAACATGCAGCGGGAAACTAGGGTTCCCAGTTCTTCTAAGAATAGTACTATTATCCTGTACTTTTGACAAACCATGTATCTTCGAGGACGAAGATTTGGCTTAGTTTAGTGACAGAGGTCACATACTGTCTTCTGAGTTGGGCTGGCCAAATAATGCAGTTAATGAACCTTTGAATGCCTTGTTCAGATGAGTCATTCCAACCGAGTACCGTTTTAGAAGAACCCCAGCTCTCCTCAGGCCGTGAGGGTTGGACAGGTAGTCATTAGTAGAGGACCCCATGTATCCCACCAGATCAACAGAAACTGTCCACAGACACTGTTCTACGTTGCATTCTATTCTTCAGGACACACAACACTGACTGAGTTTTGCAGCTTAACACCCGTAGTTTTTTAATAACTGTAAGCAGTACGTATACAACAGGCCGTGACAGCCCTCCAACAAACATTAAGAGGAATGCAGACTGAGGTTTGTTTTACAACAGTTTTTATTAGTGCTCTTTGTAACAGTCCAATTACAGAGGAAGGGCTCAACTCTCATAAACTGATCACACAGCAACAAAAGCCCAGCCTTGGGAAGGGTTTCCTGGGCTTCTAAGTTCAAGATGTTTGAACTTGTTTGATGGATTGGTGTCTATGCTAGAGAAACAGGACAGTCAAATTGGGGCCTTTAGCTTTGGTGGCCATTTTAAATCACAGTGTAATGTAATGTTTACCTCCTAAATTGGACCTAATCAGTCTGTTTCCCTTTGGGAGACTGTAATAGACACATATGACCCTTATTATGTCAAGTTAATGACAGGAGTGGGGATAGCTTGTATGCTTTAGACAGGGGAAAAGTATCTAGACTTCAATGAAATTCTGCACAGAGGAATGTCCATCTTACAGAGATCATCAGGGCCATAACAAAATTATCTAGCTACCCACAAGTTCATATAACCACTAGCTTTACCAAATGTACCACTGCTTCCAGCTCCTTGATGCTCCCTAATTCTCTGTATTCTGAACAAAAAATGCTCCTGGCCTTATATATGTAATGTACAGTTTGTATAAATATTGTTCTTTTGAAAAATAAATATATAGGTTCAATATTCTTCTTTTGTCATCAATCTTTACACAAAACCCTATAATGACAAAGCAAGTTTTTAGAAAGTTGTGCCTATTTATATTTGCTTTGTAATTATGGGGTATGTTGTTTTATTGGCAAAATACACTGCTCCAAAAAATTGAGGGAACGTGTAATCTTCACGTTATTACACCAACTAATTTAAACTCCAGGAATATCATTCTGTCCGGTTAGGAAGCATAAGTGATTGTGAATCAATGACACCTGTTTTGGTAGAAGTGACAACAGGTGCACTGGAGAGGCAACATCAAGACAACCCCCAAAAAGGGAATGTTTTTGCAGGTGATGAAGTAGTTTTTTTGAGTAGTTTTCCCCTTGCAATGCAGTTTTGCGATATGGTTACGTTTCCATTCATGAACTTGGACAATGCAGATAACGCTAATTACCGTCTGGGACAGAGTTGAATAATGAATTGTTTGAAACAATAACCTGAAGTGTCTTCATCTTTTGGTGAGAGGACTTTGAGGAAGATTTGAATTTTGGACGAACTGTCCCTTCTATTTCCCCAAGTATGACGGTTGTGTACTTTACCCACTGTTGTGTGTCTGCAGGTGAAGGTGATGCGGTGTCTGGATCATCCCAATGTGCTGAAGTTCATCGGCGTCCTCTACAAGGACAAGAGACTCAATTTCATCGCAGAGTACATTAAAGGAGGCACCCTGAGAGAGATCATCAAGAAGATGGTAAGAGGGGGAGTGTGGGATGAATGTTTTACTAACCTGGCAAGGACCAAAAATCCCCCCTGGGATAGCAGCCAAACATGGCATCTACCAGCACCTCTCCAACAGGAAGGAGGTGGTTAAAACCATATTCCATTTAGGCCTTGTGTTTAATTCATAATGGATATGTGTGTGACATTTTCATTAACAAGTAGAGTTCACCTGTTGGTACGTATGTGGTTGGGTGTCTCTACAAGAGTGTAGCTATGTCTTGTATATTGCTTCAACCATCGAACGATACTGGATTAGGATTCACATTAGTTCTATTTGTTGGTTTTCATGTTCTTTGAAATAGCCAGGGTCTGACTCTATCTTTGCTTTGTCTTATCAACAGGACACCAACTATCCGTGGAACCAGAGAGTGAGCTTTGCTAAAGACATTGCTGCAGGGATGGTGAGTGAATGGCCAATGGCTAACAGAATGTATCCAAATGCCTCTGGAGGGGCTGTTTAATGTGACACAGTGGACTGATTCAGGAGCCAGTGAACATGTTGGGGCGTCTCCAGGACACCTTGCAGCTACATTATCCATGCCTACACTGCCCTCTGGTGGAGATCTGGAGAAAGTGTAATCGCAATGTTGGTCACATGTGTATGGTAGTATTTCCCTGTATGAATTCCTTCAGGATTAGAGCATCGTGGGCAGTCATAGCATATAGCTTTGATTTTGGTTTAACCTACTTGGATGAATGTAGCACATGACTGTAGATTAGTGAATTTACAAAGGCTATACTCTGTTGATTGTTGGAAACAATTTGCAGACACAATGGAACATTGTTGAATAAGTAAATACGAGTTGGAGGTTTAGGCTAACTCCTGATCTCTTTCCTTCTCTCTCAATCTTCTAGTCATATCTGCATTCCATGAACATAATCCACCGTGATCTGAACTCTTACAACTGTCTTGTCAGAGAGGTGAGTGGCAAATGCGCGCCGTATTTTCTGTTTTCTTTCGGAATTAAGAGTGTGTACTTGTCAGTCCGGCTGAAATACAAGTTTTGCTCTCTGAGTGAGTTATGATAATGGGGATTATTGACATCAGACACAGAGAGTCCTTTGTTATGTACAGTTGAGACGCTCTTGTTAAATAGAGAACTTACCGGAGTAGTGACTCGTGATAAACACTTTTTTACCTATCCTCTTCAAATAAATGTTGAGAAGTGTTTCCATATCAACTGACAGGATAAATGTGTGTTAACTGACAGTTTTAGGTCAGCAGACCGGGATGAAAACTGCACTACCTGGTAAACAGGCCAGGTCATATGTTGGGCTTGATATTGAGCCTGGCTGGTCTAGGGGCTCTGGGCTCATCTTTGCTTTTGACTGGTGTTGTTATCACATTGACACATCTTCCTCCTGCTCTCTGTGTTTTTACCTCTTTTCTATCATTGTGTTGTCGACTGTGCTCTCTCTGTGTTTATCTCCATCTCTCTCTCTTTCTCTTCACCTACCTCTCGCTTTCCCCCCATCCTTCTCTCTTGCTTTACCTCCAGCAATCTCTCAACCTTTCTTTGTCTCCATCCATCTTTCTCTTTCTCCATCTATCTGGAAAGATAGAACACTCTATCTTTCCATTTGCCTTTATCTTTCACTCCAGCGATCTCTATAATTGCATATCCTTCTGTCTTTCCACATCTTCCTATCTCTCTACCTATACCCGTCTCTCTCTTTCTCTCATTATACTCTGGGTAGGTCGAATGACTGCAAGTGTTTGCTATTCTACTGTAAGTATTGTGCTACAGTATATGAGACTCTGTATGTCCCTCCTGTCTCCCTGTAGAACAACAGTGTAGTTGTGGCAGATTTTGGTCTGGCTCGACTGATGGTGGAAGACAAGATACAGGACAAGAGTCTCCTGCAGAAGAAGCCTGACCGCAGAAAGAGATACACTGTAGTTGGCAACCCTTACTGGATGGCTCCAGAGATGATCCATGGTGTGTGATGATCTAATGACCTAACCATGTGTAGTTTTTACATCAAATCCTGAATTCTTTAGATGTTTCTGAACCACATGCCGTTTATACTTGGTCAGTATTCTGATATCGTCATTTTTTCCTTGGAATGTCTTCTCTCAGGCAAAAGCTACGATGAGAAAGTGGACATCTTTTCATTTGGGATCATGCTTTGTGAGGTGAGTGCCCCAGACAGCTAAATATGGAATTAATCTCTGTTTGAGGCAATGTGAAATACTGGCAGTAAAAAGTATTTATTGTCCTTTGGTGAAATCTGGGAGGGGGTAAATGGTTCGTTATCCGTAGGTATGTGTCACACCACCTAGCTTGATTTTGACAAAACGTGTTAATGAACAAACCAATCATTGCCATAGATATCTGACATTTACAAATTTCCACCAATTGACTGATCAGCAAACCTAATTCACAGATACCATAGATACACAGATACTCAACTCCATATTTTCCTAAAGCAAAATGTCCACTAAAGGAAGCGTGTGAGAGACCCAGCTGTATGGTAACCATTAGTGTTGGCCCTAGCAGTTCTGTATTTAAAATAATGCATCAGTGACAGATGCAGTGAGTCTGTCTCCACTTTGACATCATTAGCCAGGGCCCCCTCAGAGGCAGGATT
Organism: Esox niger; assembly: GCA_016801105.1. Taxonomy (NCBI): domain Eukaryota; kingdom Metazoa; phylum Chordata; class Actinopteri; order Esociformes; family Esocidae; genus Esox; species Esox niger. The sequence goes on along the minus strand of JACXGJ010007025.1, from coordinate 11,266 downwards.
ACAGAGAGCAGGTTCCCTTCATGTGGCAGGTGATTGACAGGGGCAGGGGCTGCCTGTGGTCTAGATGGCTCCGTGTGGCGCTCCCTCGGGTCCCACTGGGCACACCCACAGTCCCTCTGTGCAATTGGTAAAACCTGTCATTGGGGACTTCCTTTCCCTTGGGCCTGGGAGTCTGGGAACAATAAGTCAGAGTTGTGCTATCTGAAGACAGTTTCCGACTGATGGGTTGTAACTTATATCTGTGTGTCTGAGGTTGTGGTTTCCTATCAGTGAACCTCTGTCTCACACCGCCTCCAGATCATCGGTAGGGTGAATGCAGATCCAGACTACCTGCCCAGGGCTCATGACTTTGGGCTGAATGTGGCTGGCTTCCTCGAGCACTTCTGTCCTCCAGACTGCCCACCGGCCTTCTTTCCTATGGCTGCCCTCTGCTGTGACCTGGACCCTGAGAAACGGTGAGTGGCGACACATACCTGATCCATTTCACCAGGCTGTGGCAGCACAATCTTTCTTAAACTGGATTATCTGTTCATCAGCACGTTTCCAGGTAATTGCTGAGTTGCTTCCAGGAAAAACAATGAAGAATTTCTGCATATGTAAATGGGGGGGGGGAATTGTCCAGGAGGGTTGGAAAAAAATAAGGGAACAAAATGTATTTTCTAGTTGTCATTCAGCAGAAATCAGGATAGGAAAGCACCGGCGTCAGGTTCACAAATTCAAAGCAGCAAAACACACTTCTTAAATCCCAAAAAAGATGACTTGAGACAAAAGTATAAACCTAGTAACTTAAACAGAAAGCTGGAACTTAACGAGTCCACTTAACGTGAGTAAAACCTAACAACTACTCTGAGCTTCAACTAGGGAACAGGCAGAGATGAGTCTGTAGTCTGTCTTCTCCAGGCAACTATCACTCTTTTCTCCAAACGTTGTAGCTCCTGAAATCAGGAATGATTTGAAAGTACCTCAGAATTAGCTTCTGTAGCTGATCTCCTCAGTGTACTTGTTCTCTACCCACACTCTCCAGCCAAGCGGGGGTCTAAGTCCAATTGTAACACACTGTAATATCAGAACATTTCCAAATATAGCTTGAGGATTTGAGTAATGATGGTTTCACACTTTTTGGGGGGAGGAGGCAGCTTCTGTTGTAAAATGGAAAAGCTGTGCCCTGTTCCTCCTTCATTGGTGTCAAGATATTCTACACCACAGCATTTCTGTTCCTCTTAGAAAATGAGCTGAGTAGTGAAAGGAATAGTTGTTGTCTAAATCGTTGTGAAATGACTGCACATATCAAAACGAATATTTTTACAGCTGTTTTGAACTGATTCACACTATTAGCAAACACTAATGCAGTTGGGAAGCAGAGGGGGAAATTTGATTAGAGTCCACCTACATTCCACCTGGAGAATACATTCTAGTCATTGCTTGTGTGTATACTGCATTATAATGTATAATTTGATTATAAAATGAATTGGCTTGATCCAAGCTCACAACACTGTCCTCATGCTTTGACTGGTTCATCTGTCTTCAGTCCTGCGTTCACTAAGCTGGAAGAGTGGCTGGAGAACCTGAAGATGCACCTGGAGATCCGCCTCCACTTGGTGTCAGAGCTCGACACGTTGCACAAGGAGTTCTGGAAAAACCACACCGCCCCCACAGTGGCTTGTACCGCCGTTCGGTCTGAGAACGGCCTGCATCCGCACCACGAGGTGCCGGAGTAGAACGGATTTACCGTGGAATGTTGATGGCGTCACCTAACCAGAGTGGACGGAGAGGAGGATACGGTGGTCATTGTAGAGGATAGTAGAGAAAACCTATGGCAATAGATTGTGATGGCTGGGGCATTGGTGTTGGCTGACAGGGGGGCTGCCGATGGGCCGTATTGACTCAGGGGAAGCCGAGAATGCAAAAGGCCTGCCGTGCCGGAATACACATCTCCCACCAAGAGAGTCATTCAGACTACCTTCACCACTACCATCGTTCATTCTGCTGACTGCTGTACCTAACCTGAATGTCAGGGTGGTGACTGCTAGCTAGCACTGTCATTCAACCCTGGCATGTTGTCTTTAAACGTATTGAAATGTTCAGGCAGAATCATCAGGCAGGAAATACGCTTTAGCCCCGTTGGTACAGTCGCTGTCCCTCGTATTTAATGATATCAAAACCGCCTTTTGATTTACGAAAGGGGACACTTGAACATGGATAAAACAAAACACATTTGTTGAGACACACACACACACACACACACACACACACACAGCCCAATGTAGAATATAACCCATCACATGCTTTTGAGAGTAGGGTTCATTTTAAACTTGTCAGAAAACTGCATGCGTGTAAATAGTTGTGTATCCAGTAAGCTTTTGTTGACTCCCTACTGTGTTCCAAATTGCACACTATACATATAGTTCACTGCTTTCAAGTAGTATTCCCAAAGTAGGACACTTGACGGTATAGGGTGCTATTTTGGAATGCTACCTTATAGTGACGGCCCTGGTCATGTCAAACATATGGTCCATGTCTGACCACAACCTTTTTCTGACTGTAGCACTGACTTGACATTGAGGTACATGTCTTTCATACTTTTGGCACATTATCCATTTCATATGAGTGTATTACTGTCTTTTTCCTTATCTCATGTATATAGCCGGCGATATTATCATACTGTAAATGTTTTAAATATTGTAAATGTACAGACATATTTTGTATACTTATAATATATGCTACTTTGCCATATTTTTATTGGGCTACCTGTTGAAAACGAGGAGAGACAAATTTCAGAATAGTTCGGCAGTAGTAGTTGATATGGAGCAGATGCCCTTCAGCAGGGAGGACAACTGTGTTCTGGGTTGCTATGGTGAGAGATGGAGGCATTTACAGAGTTAAGATGGCATCTTAGGGCCCTCGCTTCCCCCGTCTATCCTGGCTGTAAGCGCTTTCACGTGATCAGTTGTATTTTATTCTTTTGTGTCCTGTCGGTCGATATATTGAGTTCTTTTGTTTACAGCTGCCTTTAATGGGCTACTTCACAGTCAGTGTCCCGGCTGTGACCTTGATCAGATGAAATCCATCGTAATATAGAGCATGAACATGAAATTAGGAAATGTTGTTTGGTGGTAGGCCTCTATGTCAGGCAACATTTACCCATATTTCCTCACAAAAGATATGGAGGGTTCTAGTTTAGCTTGAGAATGAAGTCATCCATAGCTGCATATGTTTGTGGACGTTCTGGAGACAGTCAGACTGTCTCATAGTACGACTACAGCCCTGGCCTAAGTGCTTAGAGACAACCCTAGTCACAAACTTCTTCCTCTGAATTGAGGCCCTCTGTTTACACACAATCTGCTGGTTGTAAATAGGATCTTTATTATGTTTCAGTGTTGTTGTCTGTAACATACTGCACTCTTTTGAAAATAATCACTCACTCTAGGTCAAGAATTTTTGTTCACTATTTGGTCAAAATCTGTAACTGTTATGTGTGTCTGTTTTTCCTCCATCAATGTTTTTATTTTTCCTCTCTGCAACTAAAAGATGAGCTATGTATTGGCTAGATGTGAACGATTCTGCTGTTATACCAACCTATTCTTTCCCTTTTACAAAAAATGTAAAAATAAAAAAGAGTAAGAGTGTTCAGAAAGGCTAAGAAAAAGAAATAGAGCTAAAACATAGCATTTCTTTTTATATAGAACCACTGAAATCTTTTTTGTATAGATTTGAGTACTTTAGTTTGCACTATATTATAAAATCGCTGCCTACAACAGCTATTTTTTTATTTTCTCCTTGGGTTACTTGTGATAAAGAACGAAAAATGACATTGGTTGATAATAAGTGCAAGTCACTTTTAATTAAATGATATACATGGGTCCTGGGAAATCCTTCCCTTTTCATAGCAAATTGGAGTTAGGTTGCCAATATGATGCCTGTAGGTGTCAAGTATTATTAGATTACTTGATGTCTTCGCTTGTCGGTGTCCAATGTTTCAGACATGCTCAGCTTTGAGGGGTTTGAAGGCAATCACTCAAAGGCATACCTTCTAAATGGCTAACGTTTTTAAAAGTCATATTTGAAATTCTTCTAGTTAAGAGGATGAGATAACCATGGTCTTTCTGCTAACAGGTTGGTCCTTTGTGAATGATGTGTCTCATCAAGTGCATCACTTTACTACGAGGTCCAGAGACAATTTCACACCGTTGTTCTGATGCGAATTGTACTGCGTCAGCTCAGATAATTCCAGAAAAACTGCAGAAACAAGGCCAGCTTAGTCCAAATACACTTGGTCTGTCATGACTGAGCTTGGCTGGGCTCAGTAGAGTGAAACAGGTACATTTACTGGTTGAATAAAACTCCACAGTCACACTATACAGTACCAGAAGTACAATCATCCAACAAGCATGTAGTCTTATCTCTCTGTTAATGTATAAATCAATACCCAATGGCTCTCTTATGCACAGTTTCTGCTAATGTGTTTATTAGTGGGCATGAATGGGAATTCAACTGAAGTACTGTATCCCCATGCCTGTCAAAGCCACATTATTGTCAAGCATGTGTTTGGATGGATGGATGGATGAATGGTGGAGAATGTTTCTACAAAACTTTTTTGCAAAGGATCCTTACCTCTCAATAAAATGCTGTGCCTTTGTTTTAAAGCTAGCCTTGCCAACGACTCGAAATGCATTTGTTTTAACAGATTTTTTTAAATATTAAATTCAAGAGCAAGCCTGATGATCATGAATGGATTTAAAACCATTGATGATACAGTATATTGTTTTATGATTACATTTTCCTCTTCATATTTATATTTTCAAATTTTCTCCATTGTCATTTTTGATATCTTAAAGATTATGATTCATTTTCATCTTATTTAATTTGTTTACATAAGCTGTGAAACCGATTCTGCACTTTAATTGTGAACGTGAAAATTGAGAAACGGAGTAGACCACTGAATTTCAACACAGCTGGAATAAACATGTTGCTCCTTCAATGACAACAGATTCTTGTGTTTAATTCATGAGTGTGTAATAAATTGTAAGAGTTCTTATATCAGTTACATTTGATAGGACTATTATAAAAAAAATGTTAAGAGCAAAATCATGACGTTGAAATATAGATTTTGTCTGACAAAGGAATGATAGATTATCGCGATCATGCCATTTTATACACATGGATCCCTGTGACAATAATACTGAGTACATTGGACTAGAATATCAGTCATGGGCTACTTAAAGTAATAGGTCTTCATCACAATATTAATGACATGACGCACACAAAAGTTTGTCAGACGTCCAAAATTACGTAATACATTTGTGCCCATTCAAAAACATGACTAATTAAATGTGGACCAAAATCATCATCCCGAGATTATACGGAGTTCACCTCAGAGTAGGACGTTCTGACTGAAGTAGGTTACTGTGTGACAGTTGATTTTGGTTTTAACAAATAGAAAATACTAAATATTGCAGTTTTTCTCAACTGTTTTATTTTCCTTCACAGCAAAGGTCATGTCTACTAAAATGTAACACAAATGTAACACAGGCTTCTGATGATAATTCGTTTTCAAATAAAATTGGCATAATTATCAATTATCAAATTATCAATCAGTAAGGGAAAATACATTGGTGTGCTTGTTAGTTTGTTTACGTTAAATCCGTTTATGTAATTACATTTTGGGCGGCTATTGGTATTTATGGTTAAAGGTAAATTGGCACAATGGAAGTAGCAAATTATAATAATAAAACGAATTATATCAAAACCTACTTTTCAGGAAACCCGAGTCGGGGCACTCTTGACAAAGTATTATAATTTAGGCTTTAGGGCAAGCTAAAGAAACCAACGAACAATCAGATTTGAATCATTCTGGATTTACAGTACCTTCTGGAAGAACATCTAAGTACGCACTTGTATATATAGCGAGGATATCCAAAATAATATAAAACCCTAGTATGTTACTAGCAGTGCTTGACTTGGGCAGGAATGGTCCATAACTGCGTTCCGGTACTTCTAATTTTAGGCAGACAACGTTCCGGTTCCTTCTTTAGGCATGCCTCATTAACACACAGCCTACATTTTCATGAACATGGTCTAATGTGCGATTTGTCAGTTCCTGCATATATTCTGTACTAAATCAAGCGCTGGTTCGAGCCTAAACTCGACCATCCTCAGGCGTCGACGCAATCACGGTCTCTGCAGCGGGAATAGTGACCGGGCACACGTGACAATAATCCACCCAGCGAATCCATGTGCGATTGTTTTCATTCGGACAGTGTTGCAGGTTGTGCCGCGTGACGTCACGGCGAGTCTGGCAGGGCAGTACTGCTACGGAACAGTGCGCGGCTAAAATCGCTTCACAAAATCACGGACGCAGTCATTCGGCGTTGTTGCAGTTTAGAATAGACAGGGTTGCAGGGAACGGTGGTGAAGAACGGATCACAGTCACCTTCTGCACAATTTATTATAGGATTGATCGCAAGACTTTCAGAATCCTAATTGTTCTGCACAAATATAGGCTACGCACGGAATACACAGAAAAGCCAAAACGGAGGACTAGAGAGTTTTGGGAAAGCTGTGTTTTTTTAACTAGAAAATTATTAAGGGAAATGGAACATTCTTCATCCAACCGGTTTAGGAATACAATGTTTAACCACGGTAAGTAGGCTGGACGGTTAATGCTATTGATCAAGTTGAGTGTGCAGGTGTCCCCGAACGAAAGAACATTTCCCAGGTGGTCTATATGTTTGCATCCTAATATGTTCAGCGCCTTGCCTGTCGTCTTGTTTCCCTGCTGCGTCTGGTGCGCTTTCAGTCCATTGTTTGTTGTTCAGGGTGGCATTTATCTAGACTGGCGTCAGATGATTTTGGGCAATATCCTTGTTTGTTAATCTGTAATGTTGTGTAAAATTGTGTAAACTGTTGCCTGCTTAAAATACCTACACTGATCTAGACACTGCGCATAATAAAGATAATTTAGCTCATTATTTGTCTAAGTATTAGTTCTCCATAGAGAGCACATATAGGCTATATCAAAATTACCTAATGTCCAAACGTACCATATACGCAGCGATGCCCAACCCGGTTCCAGTTGAACTGTAGGTTTTCTCTCTTACTGTAATGTAGAACATTTGATTTGAATATTGAACTGAACTTACTGGACGTCACCTCTATACGAACTGTTTTAGGAACTACCCAGGAAGTGTCTATTTTATTGTGCATTTGCAGTGCCAAAACCCCATGGACATTATAGGACATTGCGAGGGGAGGCAGAATAATATATATTCGTGCAAGAATTATACTATAAGATAACACCATGTTTGGAGCTGAATGAAAACGGAGATGGGTGGCTAGCAATACGCTGAAAACTGTATTCTTTGATTTGAAGGGAGAGAATTCCCATTAGACGCTAAAAAGTACCACAACACCCGTTCACCAAATTGCATAATTTAGCCTGCTTTCAATGGTGATCATAAACGGATCAGTTTTGGCTCAGTTTGCGATAGGCCTACCTAAAAATAAGGTGCTCGGTTCTAGCCAATAACAATGTAGCCTTGTGCTACAGTATATCTGTTTTCCAAATATGGTTTCTAATGTGACATAATTAAGTTCAAATCTTTTTATAAAATGCTTGACTTTAAAATGTATGCCAAAAAGACATTAAGTTTTAATTATAAAAAATTAACTATAAAAATCTAAACAGTTTTTATTTGTTTCACCATAAGCCTTTGCTTATTCTTAAGAGTAGGATATAAAGCCGTAGCAGTATCACAAACCCCAGAAACCTCTTATTACTATTATAAAAAGGTTACCAACACAAGCAGTGTTGTCAAGCAGTACAAAGTCTTCTGTTGTCATTTACCACGGCCATCAGCCAACCAGCAGTCATGATTCTATCCACCCGCTTTATAAGAGACCGTATACCATCATGTTTTGTAACTGGTTCATACGGTGTGATGTGTCCACGATGCATTGTGCATAAGAACAGCACTTAGCCATGGCATATTGGCCGTATACCACACCCACTTGTGCCTTTTTTGCTTACTTATACAGTAGTTCATTCTGGGACAACGTCAGCTGACAAAGACCAGCTTATGCTTATCTACTTGTGAGATTCAGCAGTTACACTGTATACGTTTTGGAGAATCATCTCCCTCTATTTACATTCAAATACTTTGCTAGCCATCTCTGTCTTTGCTATATCCGATCATCAGCATGCTGACCTGGCTGTTTCTGTGGAGAACATTGAGTGAGGTTAATTTCTCTTTGGCATGTATCACAAGCCAATGAAGCTGCTGTCACTGTATGACTTTTGCCCATCTGCTCAACTGTAATTATTTTCATTTGACAGACAGCTGGCAAGTTCAGCCTGTCGCCTTTATAGTGAGGCGGATCAGAGAGAAAGCGTTAGAGATATAAAAACGGAGATGGAAATGAAAGATAGTCAGAGGCCGGACAGGTCTAGAGAAAACTACTGCTGTGGGAGTGGATTAACAAAAGAGATCGTACTGAGCCCCCATCTGCTCCTCTATGTCCGTCTTTCTGACTCGTAAAGGGTCTGATCTGCACCAACAAACAGCACAGTCCTTGACGGACAGACACACACATAGACTCACACACACCATAGATAAGCTAGAGTCTACTAAGTCATTTTGTTTTTTGGGAGAGATGATTTGACTGAGCTTGCTGTTGTATCATAGGGATGTACTTTACATTAGCCAGTACAGTCCCCTACTTGCCATGCCTTGGTCAAAAACACTGTCCTGGAATCTGTGTGAACTCAATATTATTCTCACTAAACTCTATTAGTTTAAATTTTCCGTTGCGGCGTCCATTTTTAGCTATCGACTTGCCCATTACGAGTAACTCAAATTGGAATGTGGGCCTTTCTAATTAACCCATTTAAATCACTGAAAATGTACTATTTTTACTAAATAAGCAAAACTCAGGTAGTGCTGTGGAAGCGGTTCTGCTGTGAAGTTTAGCTGGAAAAATCACCCAATAGTGTAAGTGACAGAGACCCCCAAACTACGGTTCAAACAGTATCCTATCCTGTCTTCACTGTAAGTTTAGGCCGGGCTGACAGTCTACTGAATCACTATTCTGTTGGTTCAAACTGAAATGCAGCTTAAGGTATCTGAAAGAACGTAAGTCCCATTTGAACCCATTCCTTGCTGATGAACTGCCCAGGCGTAGTGGCTGGCGGTGGACATTCCTCGGTGAGAAACGCAGCCATGCCACACCACTGTGTCCTCACTAACAGCATCATGGCTAGAGAGACTGCTCCATGTAGGTCGGCACAGGAAGCACACAGAAATCAGCAAGCCCAGCCATTACAGTAACAGTACTGCCATTATAACGCGGTAGACTTCTCCAGCCAAAAACCAAATAGATACAGGCTGGAAGTAGGCTATCCCCATCTTATAGCGGGATGTTGTCTCTCTTGTGTCTTGAAACACTCTCTTTCATGCCGTTTCTCAGACTTTAGGACAATTCATTTACATTTCTAAAATGGTAGATGCACTTTAGGGAATTACTTGACAGGGCCAAGTAAGGTAGCAACTTCGGACCTTATGGTGTTTGAAAGATTAAGAACATGCAGGCTTTTTGTCAGCCGTGCTTTTGGGATAACTGAGTAAGTATCTGATGGGAATGTCTGGGATGTTAACCCCTGCAGGTCTCACAGCATACATCCATGGTGGTGTTGTGAGTCTATAATCTCCTTATAACCGCCCCACACCTCCCCGCTACTCCCAAATGTGTACTTTGTAGCCCCTCTGTAAGGCCCGCACCGTGTCGCGGCCTGGCTTTGACAGAAAGTACAACTCACACCTACTGTATTCACAGGTGCGTGAAGGGAAAGCAGTTCTCTGAATTAAAAGGATTCTCTAGCACTCCAGTGATATTGGCGTTTCACAGAATCTATAGGGGATCAAGATCACCGGATTGATGGAGTTCTTTTTCGTCTCTGCCTTGCTTTTAGTCAGAACACATTTCCTCCTGGGTTGGGTTGGAATTTTGGTTTTTGATGTCGCTGGCTGGCGCTCAACCTAAATCTAAAAAAACATGTTGAGCCACTGCCCCTTTTGAAGTAGTACGCTCATTCCGTGTATGTTTAGTATAAGCAGTAAGTATGCATTTTGTGGCAGGCACACACAGTCTGATATGCTCTAAATAATACATTTGATAACATTTGTCTCTCGCTCTTTCCCTCTCTTTCTTACTTACAAACACGCCAACACACATACTCACTTTACGTTCTGTCTATTAATGCACACAATCACTCTCATACATCCACTAATACACACACACACACTGGTCTTCTCTGTCTACTCTTTCTGCCTCACACATATGCTTACACATAAAACAGCTGCATAGTCCCAACATTCGGTTTCTGTCATTTCTATTGATAACAAATATTCTTTCGTCTGGTTGCCCCAAGTCTGGCAAAACAAAAGAAAGGTATTCGAGGAGACATGTACATGTGCTTGCTGTGTTGTGACTTGATATCCATCTTTATAGTGATTCCCAGCCACGCCAGCACCACAACCTAAATCCGACAGGATGGTAACACAGATTGAGATTAACATCCATCTGTTCATCACAGATTACAACAACCATAATCATTACTGTTTTCAGGGCCAATATGTTACATGTGAAATTGATAGTATTTGCATAATTACATTATTTGTAGAATGTTTTGGTATGCTTGTATACATGTGTTTTGTGGTCTTGGAATTTCAGAGGGTGTTAATGTGTAATGTTGTAAATAATGTATTTCCCTTGTTTTTTCTGTATCCACTGTCCTTCTTGAACCTTTCTTTGTGTTGTGTGTGTGTGTGTGTGTGTGTGTGTGTGTGTGTGTGTGTGTGGATTCTGGAATCGGCTCCTGCTCTGCCATCCATTCCGATCTTCATCTGGGCAGATGATGAGGTAAGAGGACATGCTATTTCCTTTTCTCACTAAACTTCCCATTGTACACACTGTTAACAGACCTTATCAAGGTCTTGACAAATTCAATATAAAGACAATGATTAGGTAAGGCACAGTTTGAGATACTGAATAAACCAGAAAGTGACTGATGAACACTCAGACTTCCCAGGAAAAGGGAAGCCATTTGTTACATGTGAAATACAAATGGTTTGTGTTTGGTAACTGGTAATGGGTGCTGGGAGGGTTTGTGTTTGGTAACTGGTAATGGGTGCTGGGAGGGTTTGTGTTTGGTAACTGGTAATGGGTGCTGGGAGGGTTTGTGTTTGGTAACTGGTAATGGGTGCTGGGAGGG
>JACXGJ010007024.1:0-32016 GCA_016801105.1 Esox niger | reverse complement strand
ACATGCCTAATTTTGTTCGAACAATTATTGCACACTTCCTGTAAATGGTATAAACTTCGTTTCACTTCTCAAATATCACTGTGTTTGTCTCCTATATGATATATTTAACTGATTTTTTTCATCCTAAGGACCAACGATTTATGAAGGAAAATCATGGAAATTAACAAGGTTGCCCAAACTTTTGCAGACCACTGTATAGTCATTATGATCTGTAAATACAAAAATGTAGGTTACCATGAAGGTAGTGCCATAAATGTCAGTAAAAACTGAATAGCCAAGACATGAATGACTGTTGTGCAAATTACTATACAGACTATTCATATAATGCTTATAGGATAAGGTTCTGTTTAACAGCTATTGAATTGCCTGGTCTGCATACAACTTATGGGCCACGCAAGGGACCTGATCTACATGTTCCCTGGTACAGCTACATCACTACTGCTACTTCACTGTGTGTAGTGAAATGTCAAATGTAGGCTAGTAATTGTTAAAGGGGACTATTCTGGCTATTCTTAGTTTTTTTTTGATAATGTTCTACGTGAGTGTCATGCACGTCCCCAAGCCACAACCTACTTTTTCTTTATCTACCATGAACCACATATTCCGTGAAACAAAGAAGGTCACAGCTACACAATGCTTGATGTAAGTTTCCCGTGTTATTTGTCATATTAACAGGATGCATAAAGTATGGACCTTTTTAAGCAAACACTTACATGTCAGTCCACACATGACAATGAAAGACAAATATAAGTGTAATAATAAATAGAAAAAAATACAATAAAATCGATCTAAACAATCAAAACAATCAACCAAATAACATAGGGCTCTTCATATATGGTTCATTCACCATAACCAGTCAAACCAGAATAACTCTGAAGGTGGTTAGTGTTGCTACATTCATTGGAGGAACTTCAATGTCATGGACCACATGGCATTCAAGCCACATGGTGTCAAATAGCAGACAGTAAGATGTATTTGTACTTACATCAATGGTCCCCTGGGTGGTAAAGAGCAGACAGGTCAGAGGTCACCCAGGAAGGGTTGCCGGTTTATTGTTTTAGTGGCAAGTACAGGCGCTGAACAGTGTCCCTATGTAACATACCGGTAAGCCAGAAAACCCCAGTAGAGAAGAGAGAATATGGAGAAATTGCGCGCGTATAAAAAACGTTAGGTTCCATTAAGTCCCTCCCAAGGGCGGGTTATAACGTTCTTTTCCTCAGCACAATGGAGAGATCGTCACTGACAAGGAAGGAATGCTAGGGTGACTATGTTCTTAAACTCTATGATCTTATATTTATCTGGGGGGTGTAAATGTAGCACAAATAAATCTTATTTTAACAATACAGATGCACGTTTTTTTGTTCACTTGATTATATCTTATGAACGTTATCCGCATCCGTTCCAAATACACTATATTTTGAATTACTTAGGTGCTTCTTCTATAACAAGAGGTACCTATCTCAACATGTTTTGTTAGGCACATTCCTCCAATATATCTTTGCGCTGTGCGTTACCGTCACCTCGTGCATCCACATTCAGCACGGGCAGATCAGGTGGTAACGGAGAGACAAAATGTGTTAAAGAGCGCGACCAAAAGCGCAAAGAATGTAAGATAATAAAGTAAGTCGAGCAGTTCGCACTATTTTATTTTATTATAGGAGATATTTAAAAAATACTATTGATTTAGCGATTTTTTAACAATTTTACCCTGAACCAGCGAGCGCTGTTCCATTACTGCCTGCTTTGCATTGCAAACGTTAAACATGAACGTGCTATACAGGTGCTGGTCACATAATTAGAATATCATCAAACAGTTGATTTATTTCAGTAATTCCATTAAAAAAGTGATACTTGTATAATGTATAGTCATTCCACACAGACTGATATATTTCAAGTGTTCATTCCTTTTAATTTTGATAATTATAAATGACATCTAATGAAAACCCCAAAATCAGTATCTCAGAAATTTAGAACACTGTGAAAAGGTTCAATATTGAAGTCACCTAGTGCCACACTCTAATCAGCTAATTAACTCCAAACACCTGCAAAGGCCTTTAAATAGTATCTCAGTCTAGTTCTGTAGGCTACACAATCATGGGGAAGACTGCTGACTTGACAGCTGTCCAAAAGACGACCATTGACACCATGCACAAGGAGGGCAAGACACAATATAGGTCTTTAGTAAAGAGGCCAGCTGTTCACAGAGCTGTGTGTCCAAGCACATTAAAAGAAAGGCCAAGGGAAGGAAACAATGTGGTAGAAAAAAGTGTACAAGCAATAGGAATAACCACACCCTGGAGAGGATTGTGAAACAAAACCCATTAAAAAATGTGGGGGAGATTCACAAAGAGTGGACTCAGCTGGAGTCAGTGCTTCAAGAACCACCGCGCACAGACGTATGCAAGACATGGGTTTCAGCTGTAGCATTCCATGTGTCAAGCCACTCTTGAACAAGACACAGTGTCAGAAGCGTCTCGCCTGGGCTAAAGACAAAAAGGACTGGACTGCTGCTGTGTGGTCCAAAGTTATGTTCTCTGATTCAAGTACATTTTGCATTTCCTTTGGAAATCAAGGTCCCAAAGTCTGGAGGAAGAGAGGAGAGGCAAAGAATCCACGTTGCTTGAAGTCCAGTGTAAAGTTTCCACAGTCAGTGATGGTTTGGGGTGCCATGTCATCTGCTGGTGTTGGTCTACTGTGTTTTCTGAGGCCCAAGGTCAATGCAGCCATCTACCAGGACATTTTAGAGCACTTCATGCTTCCTGCTGCTGATCAACTTTATGGAGATGCAGATTTCATTTTCCAACAGGACTTGGCACCTGCACACAGTGCCAAAGCTACCAGTACCTGGTTTAAGGACCATGGTATCCCTGTCCTTAATTGGCCAGCAAACTCGCCTGACCTTAACCCTATAGAAAATCTATGGGGTATTGTGAAGAGGAAGATGCGATACGCCAGACACAACAATGCAGAAGACCTGAAGGCCACTATAAGAGCAACCTGGGCTCTCATAAAACCTGAGCAGTGCCACAGACTGATCGACTCCATGCCACGCCGCATTGCTGCAGTAATTCAGGCAAAAGGGGCCCCAACTAAGTATTGAGTGCTGAACATGCTCATACTTTTCATGTTCATACTTTTCAGTTGGCCAACATTTCTAAAAATAATTTTTTGTATTGGTCTTAAGTAATACTCAAATTTTCTGAGATACTGATTTTGGGGTTTTCATTAGATGTCTAATTATATGACCAGCACCTGTATATTCATAAACAGTTTTGATTAGATTTTATATTGTTGGGCTGGAACATTAAGCAGATTCTAGGAACTGGGATGTGAGTGCTTAAAAGTGTTGCTGATGAGAGCAGACTTTACAATTGTGCGGTGTTCATATTTTTGTTATTCAGCCAGTGTTCGTGGGTCTGGTGGACCCGCTGCATTTTGGGGGTTTTCATTCAACACAATCAAACAATTTAATGTAAAAATACTCAACAGATGTTTAGTTCATCCCAATTACAAGCAACATAAACAGCATATATGTTTAATATCTGACGTTAATCCTTTGTTAGAACACATTTATGGATTAAAGTGCTACTTGTTTTTGTGTTTTTTTATAAAATGTAAAAAAAGAAAATAATGAATAATCAAGATTTGAGTTGAAAAAATGCAAAAATGTAGATTATTATAAATTAAAAACTCACAATAACTTGGTTGCATAAGTTGAAGCGCTTTTTGATTTTATTACAGCACTCAGTCTTTTGGGGTAGGTGTCTATTAGCATTGCACATCTTGACGTGGCAATATTTGCCCACTCTTTTTAGCAAAAGCGCTAAAATATTGTGACAACTAAACCATCTGCTGCCCATCCTCCCCCTGCAGGAGGTGGGCTTCGGCGCTCAATGTCACCGGCCTTCTGACACCATTGCCCATCTCATCAACTCATCACACCTGTTGTCTTGTCTAGCGCACCTGATCATCATCCACAGTCATACCCCTCATTATATATGTTCCATCTGCTCCAGTTGTCTTTGTGTATTATTGTCTCACTGCCATGAGCATTGTTACGCTCGAAATAAATGAACACAGACCAAACGACTCCGCTGTCTGCTCCTCCTTGTTCGCCAATACGAGCCGACAAATATGTCAGATTGCAGGGACATCTCCTGTGCACAGCCCTCTTCAGGTCACCCCACAGATGTTCAATAGGATTCCGGTCTCGGCTCTAGCTGGGCCATTCCCAAACGTTAATCTTCTTCTGGTGAAGCCATGCTTTTGTGGATTTGGATGTGTGCTTTGGGTCATGCTGAACTTCATCTTCAGCTTTCTAATGGATGCCTGAAGGTTTTGTCCCAAAATTGCCTGGTATTTGGAACTGTTCATAACTCCCTCCACCCTGACTAAGGCCCTGGTTCCAGCTGAAGAAAAACAGCCCCAAAGCATGATACTGCCACCATCATGCTTAACTGTGGGTATGGTGTTCTTTGGGTGATGTGCAGTGTTGTTTTTGTGCCAAACATTTCTTTTGGAATTATGATCAAAAAGTTCAACCTTGGTTTCATCAGACCATAATAATTTTTCCCACGTTCTTTTGGGAGACTTGATGTTTGTTTTTGCAAACTTTTGCTGGGCTTTTGTTTTTCTTTGTAAGAAAAGGCTTCCATCTTTCCGCCCTACCCCATAGCCCATTCATGTGAAGAATATGGGAGAATTTTGTCACATGCAGCACACAGCCAGTACTTGCCAGAAATTCCGGCAGCTCCTTTAATGTTGCTGTAGGCCTCTTGGAAGCCTCCCTGACCAGTTTTCTTCTCGTCTTTTCATAAATTTTGGAGGGACTTCCAGTTCTTGGTAATGTCTCTGTTGTGCCCTATTTTCTCCACTTGATGATGACTGTCTTCACTGTGTTCCATGGTATATATAATGCTTTGGAAATTCCTTCATAGCCTTCTCCTGACAAATTTCTTTCAACCATAAGATCTCTCTGATGCTTTGGAAGCTCTCTGCAGACCATGGCTTTTGCTCTGAGATGCAACTATGAAAATGTCTGGAAAATCCTACTAGAACAGCTGAACATTATTTGTTATTAATCAGTCACTTTCAATGATGGTAGGTGTGTTATGACTTCTATTTAACATGAGTTTTAATGTGATTGGTTAATTGTGAACACAGCCACATTCCGTTATCCCCAGTTTGTTTTTCAAATGAATTGTTCACATTATAGGTCACATTAAGAGTGGAAACATCATTTACCTTTGTCGCATTCTCTTTCATCACACAGATCTGGCATTTTAACAGGGGTGTGTTGACTTTCTATATCCACTGTATGCATCTATACTTTTCAGCAATTCTACCAAATCACTGCTAGTTTACATTGTTATGTATATTATTGCCATATTTATAATGTTCAGTACTACTACTCAGATTGCTGCTAATTTACAGTACTCTTTTTAGACTGATGACAGTGTTACGTATATTATAGGCTATATTTTGTATGATATATTTTTCTTCTTAACTCCCGCTACATAGTTGTCGGATGCCCTGTCGCAAGAATTTTATTTGACAAATAAACACTGGAACTTGTCACTTTTCATGAGAAAAGGGGAAGGGTCGAAGCACAGCCAGATTATTTGGAAATTCTCCAAATGTTGGGGATATCTCTTCCAATGAACACCATGCTGTAGTGTTCAAAGGTCAGCCATATGTCAGCCATCTGTTCTTATTGTTCTAAATATTGAAATATCTTGTATTGTTGAAAATGTGTTTAAAAGGGCTCTTTGCGCCGAAGTAGCTGAGAATTTAAAAGCTATGAATGACATCCTTCTGCCTATTGCACCCTAATTTAGTAATAATATAGAAAATAATTTTCCTAATTAAATCTACCCATTTATGCTGTTGTACCATCTAAAATGTTTAATTTCCAAACAGAATACTGGAAGAATGAAGAAACATTTAGACTAAAGAGAAATTGTAGAAACGCTGAACGGCATGGAGGAAGTCAAAATTAGAAGTCCACCTTGATATTTCTAAAGAGCACATTAATATGTACAATAAGACAATTAAGTCTTAAATTGCTAGTCCCTCCTACACCATGCAAAGTCACTATGAACTATTTTGCCCATATTGACTGAGATGTTCAAGAAGATGGTAGCAAAGCATAAGTTATCTACCTATTATTTTCACCCTACTAATGAGGAGATACTATTGTCAACTTCTTTCTGTTCACAGGCATGTTTCCAGCTGCAATTAAAACCGCCTTGTAAAACCACTACTTAAGAAAAGCACACTAAATCCTGAAGGCTTAAGCAACTATAGACCAATTTCTAACCTGCCTAACCTGCTAAAGATAAATCCTTGAGAAACTTGTTTTTATGAAGTTAAATTAGTATCTAAGCAAATATTCCCGTTATTAAACATTTCTGTCTAGCTTCCATGCCCAGCACAGGGCAGAGACAGCACATGTTAAAACGATCTCTCTATTCTTGCACGGTTAGATTCCACTGCTGCTTTTGATACTATAGAATAGAATGTTCTCATTGACAGACCGATGTGTTGACTTTTTAGGTATAATACTACAATGGTCAATCCTTTTGTTGCACTGGATAAACATACCTCAAAGAAAAATCTCATGTGAGGTCCCTCAAGAATTGATTTTAGGATAATTACGGTTAAATTTGTTTGCGTTGCCTCTTGGACGCAACATCAGAAACCATGATATTCATTTTCACCGCTAGGCTAATGATATGCAACGTTATATCTCTGTATCTCCTGATGAATTTAGACATATTGACAGATAAATTAAATGTATCACAAACAAATACATGGATAGCAAACCTATTTCAACTAAACAGGAATTAAACTGAGGTTTTAGTTATTGGAGCTAAAGCCCAAAGAGAGAAACTCACTAGATCTGGACTAGACCTGTCAAGACAAAAAATCTAGGAGTCCAATCTTGATTTTGAGGCCCACATAATATTACAAAAGTAGCCTTTTATCGTTTAAGAAATACATAAAAGGCGAGCCAGTCTCTTTAGGCTAACACTAAGACTAATGCATGCTTTTATCACTATCAGATTTGACTATTACTATCTGCTCTTACTCCCAAAAAATATTCTAAATTGGAAATGTCATTGTGTTACAGATGTTTCATCTTGCTGGGGGACTTCTATAAGCTAAGGCAGAGGTTCACAAACCCAAGATATGTTTGAGAACCACTATGCCAAGACAATCAAACTTGAGTCCTGCTGCCACCTAGTGACCATTAAGATGACAGCTCAACAGCACACGGAGTACTAGAGAAAATGAATATTTTCTGACAACAAACACTGTCAAATAATGTTAAGGTTGCATGATAGATGAAGAGCTACAGAGAGTAAATACACAACAGCAACAATAGTAAGCTTAGGTCAGCTTCAGAAATTGATCATGCAAAAATACATTAGAGAAGTGGCATGCTTACAATTTTTATATACGATGTGTCTTTATTTCACCAATATGAATAACACTTATTAAATACATGGAAGAAATGTAAAGGTGTTGCCACAGCATAGTTAATGCTTTCCTTTATCCACCCAGGAAAAGAAGTTACACCGAGCTTCAGGATTGGATGCATGGCCCTGGGGGCGGTTACACACAAAGAACTGTTTACCCATGTTTGGTCCCGCCTTCTTGACTGTGCGTAGTACGCAGGGTTCCCCATGTGCCTTACAGGGGGGGGGTGGGGGTGGGCCACGGAGGACCGTCTTCCAGAACTCCCCCAGGGACGCCCCCTTCTTGGGACATGAGAGGTCTAAAGTCCGCTCTGAAGCCAGGGCCTCGGAATTCCCCTGGTTTTGACTACTCACATGGTCTGTGTTGCTGCCAGGTGCCAAGTCTTTGTTTCCCATACAGACTCCCTTGGAATCTTCTGTATCCATGCTTTTAACTGGCAGGAAAACTTGTCCTGCTCTGAGGGCATGTGATGACTGGACTTTATTCCCTTCTTGTACCCTCTCACACTGAATGGCAGGGGCTTCCACAGGTGTACATCTGGGCTTGAAAAATGCTAAGAGACTGCCCTGGGGCTTTGGGGCAGCTTTTACTGTCTTAATCTTTTTCCCCTTTGGGACATATGGCTCTATCGCTAACGTCCTCTTCTTTCCAGAGCTGGTGCAGGTCCCGAGTGGATTCCGGTTCTCCCTGGTCTCTCCAGCCTCCTGAGATGCTGGAAGAGTATCTCCAATAGCTTTTGAGGATGGTTGGTCTTGGTCCACCTTAACCAGGAAATTAGATAATTTCTGCTGCCTGCCAGCAAACTCGGGCAGGTGGCGGGAGCAGAGGGGGGGTGGCTTTGAGCTGGAAAGTACTGGGCATCTCAGTTGTCCCCAGACAGGGCAATGATCTGAGCCCTCCACCTCTGGCATGATGTCTGCCGCCACAAACTCTTTCTTGAAGAAAAGGTGGTCAGCAAAGATGTAGTCAATGCGTGTACCATAGTTCGTCTGCCTGGCTCCAGTCATCGTGTTCCAACAGGTAAAGGCTCTGGAGCGTGTTGGGTGGAAATGACGGAAAGCGTCCACAAACTTGCCGCTCTGGGTGGGATTTCTTGATGAAGTCAGAGAGTCTTCGTCTTCATCATGGTCTTGATTACTCTGCTTTTCTTTACTGCCATCAACTAGGAAGCTATCTAGCCATTTCCTTCCGGGGTGCTCTTCAAAATCATCCTATTAAATGCACGCAGACATGACAACCATTTAAACAGATGGCAAACGTGTCAAAATTGAATGTCATTTTGTCTGTGAGCTTGGACCGAAAAGAGTTCTAGACATTAACTTACTATGTCAGCTGGGTCACAGTGGTCCATTGGACGGTGGGATGTATTCACGTCTCCCAGGATTATTACATGGCTGATTGAGAGCCAGAAAATTATGAATAAAATCATTTAGCTTTCCCATTGCATGCTTAAGCAATCCGTCCCATACAGACTACTCACCTCCCAGCTTCCAAAATGGCTTCAGCCCGACCTTGAAGAAGCTTATAGAACTGCATTTTGAACTGCTTTCGTTCAGGCTTTTCTGGGTCTGCTCGTGGGCAGTATACATTGATAACCGTAACGGTTTCAGGTTGTTCTTCACATCTGCAAAAAGCCAAGTTGGGGCACACACAGAAATTAACACTATGATCATAGGAAAACCCATGTTCGATTTTCTGTCAATAAGTTAACACAGTGAACTTTTGGTTTTCCTTACAAGACTCTGTGCTGTGTTAGAACAGCCCTGCCCTCATTGTCTAGGAGCTTTAGCTCCTCAATGGAAAACTCTCTCTGGTCACCATAGCATCCAACATTCCCCTCAAGGTTGTTGGTCAGCAGGCCGGTCAGGCCCTCCTCTGCAGCAAATGGGGTGGCACTGTCTTTGCAGTAAGTCCCCACTCCTATTTATTAAACAGATTAAACAGAGCAAACCATGGCATTTAAACACAGGAACCCACGAGTCACTGTTGCATAGGAAGCCACGGGTCAGTCCCTGTGTTTTAAAATGGATTATGTGGATATTTTTTTCTGTTTAAAAAGACTCAGTGCTTGCATGATCCCGAAGGACATAACACTTTGCAAAGTACTGAATGATCCCAACCTGAGTAGCCGCTACGTCCACGACTGAAGCTGAAAAAAGAGTTGTAACCTTCAACAATTGCAGTCTTCTCATCCAGTAGGTCTCCTGTCAAACACAAAAAGACAGATACTGTATATATTACACTCTCAGCATTCAATAAAAAATGCGTAATGTCTGGAAACACAATTACAGCATCATACATATGACATACATCTACCGTATTCACTTCTGTTACACGATCAAAGTAGGCTATGAGCCAGTCTGTATACTATCATGCCCGAGAAGTGCCAACTCTTAAATCGTCTTTGGTATTCCAACCATGTTTTACTTGACAAGGACAGTAACAATGGACTTGTGGAAGTACAGACTGATCTGTGATCAGAAGTTGACGGAAAAGATGATCTCCCGCGTGAAAATGCTTACTTGTTACTTTGGTCTCTTGGACACATATTATGTCCGCATCCAGTGAATCAAAAACCTTTTTAATTCCACCTTTAAAAGTCCTGATGCCATTAATGTTCCAAGTTACAATCTTCATGCTTTTACGGCTTTGCTTCACGAAATACGTACATCAAACTGCAGATCGTAACAAAAAAGGCAGAACACAGAGATGCGGAGCAGACTGGATAATACGGAAGTAAACGGGAAGTACGCGAATGGATCGGCTTGGACCGAAAATAAATTGAGAACGAATACTTTTTTGTAATTAACATTTGCTTTGAAAGAAAAACTATTTGCAACAAACACTTCTTGATACGAACGCTTTCTTCGAAAATATTTCTTCGTATTTTGTGTCTGTCTTCATTAAACATAAAATACATGTCTGTTCTAATTCCAAGCATCGTTACACTTGAATTTGCTAGGGGGCAGTCTGTCACTGTTCTGTTCGTTCAGCGCCCTCAGCGCCTTTCAATTGCTCACATTGGTCGGAAAAACCTGGGCGGGTATTTAGGTAGCTTGCTTGCTAACTCATGCAGGAACGTCTCGGCGTCGAGTGGGAAGCGTCAAATTATCTGAGTGGTGCCGGTTAGCTTGACATCGATATACGAGTATGAAATAACGTTATTATTGGCCACAAGCGTGCATCGGTATTGGAGGTGAGTGAGCAAACATACCTAATGTATTAACAACGTTGTGCGCTTTGCTTGTTTGCATTCGATCGGAGGCAAATATTACAGTACTGTATTACTACTGTAATGGTTAGCAGGCTGACCATACTGTCTTTCCTTCGACTTAGGTCTGACAGTTCTGTCAGCTAACGTTTACGTTAGCTTGGTCACTAGCAACCTATATATAATGTAACATTTCGGTAAATAACGGCCCAGAACACTAACTCGTGCAGGAAATGTCGGTGTGCTGTTGGTGCATTCTTTTTAGTTAACGTAGATCGCTAGCTAGTTATTGTTAGCCGATGATTTTCGGCCAACTCGTTTGCTAGCTAGCTATAGCTAAACGTATCCATCCCACGGAAGCTACATTTCATTAGTTAGTTATTGCAATAGTACTGCAGTACCGTTAGTTCAATATTAGTTAACGACTGTTGGCAGAGGCTGGTTAACTGTATCTAGCTTAGTTATCTGTGTAAATACAAAATTATTGAATCCAGTGCTAGCCTGCTATTCATTTAGCTAGAATGTGGTATATCATTTTGAATAAATTGACCCAATTGTGTTACTTGGCATGCTTGTGTTTTGCCTGGTGGGTACACTGTACCTAAATAAAAGCGTTATTTGATTTAATCATTATTTGTGAAGGGGAAATCACGCTTTGACCAAGTTCACTTTTTTCATATCTGACAACCGATATAAAGAGGGATACAGAAACATACGCATACATTAAAGATGTAGTCCATCATTTCAGGCCTGTAGGAGTCAATTGGGCGCTGTCGAGCGAAGTAGGGACACAGAAAATTGTGTATTTTGTAATTATGTGCCTGTTTGGGCCCAGTGACTCTAGAGGTTTCAATACTGATGATGACATTTTCATATAAAGCACATCACCATAATCTAGCATTGACATAAAAGTGTTTGCTCAATTGAATTTCTATGATAAGATGGAAATTTTGTTTTTATAAAAAAATAAACTGATACTTTGGTAATGCCATTTAAGGAAAGAGATGTTCATATATCTAAAATCCAAGATATGAGAATTACAGGATTTGTTGAAGCTAGCCTCAGAACATCAAGGCTTTAGATAGCTAGCCCTATTGGCTTTCCCAGGAGATAAAAAATGTAAAAATTACCTGCAGTAACATGCAAGACTGCTACATCTTCAAGTGAAACAACGTAAATTAGCACGTAAAGAAATGGTGCCTAAAACAGACCAGTTGGTTGCTTTTCTTTCTTGATCGAAAAACTTACCCCAAAGACTCTAAGGAAAGTGACAGAGAAGCCAGTTAAGCTCATCTAACTACTAATCTGACCTGTGACCATCTGAGTGTCTCTATGCCAGGTTTGTTATTACTTGTGTATTTAGCTAGTTGATAGCAATCAGCAACTCTTGCGAGGCCGATTTTAATGTTATTGTTTAATCTCAGGCAAGTTTAGTTTCAACTAACATTGTATACTATTTGTGGGTATGATGGTCTAACCCCGGTCTATGTCCCTTTGTCCTCCCTCACAGTGAGCAAGTAATGAAGCAGGAGGACTGAAGGAGGAAGAGGGGGTCGTGGTGGAGTATTGGAAGACAGTTGGCAGGCAAGAGGACAGGATGATGGAGGCGGAAGGCGATGAGGAGCTTGAGATGGGGGGTAGAGACCTGAGGGCGGAGTTGGTGAGGCTGAATTTGGAGCTCCAGGAGGCCAATGAGGAGAAACTGCAGGCTGCCCGGTATGGCCTGGTAGTACTTGAGGAGAGTGCTGAGCTCAAGAAGAAACACACACAACTGGAGGAGGAGCATGAGATTCTCAGACATGAGCTGCAGCAGCTCAGAGGGGTCAGTGAAGATCTGATTATCCATATTCAACATGAATTATAATTAATGGCAATGTACCAACCATTTCCATCCATACGGTTACTTGTGCATGGTAGTGGTGTCTGCTATGTTTGTCACTAGATCTTTTTTTTCATAAATGTCTCATGGCTCTCAAATCCGGCTTCACTGCTAAGGATTTTCAGTGTGCCAGTCGCACACTGGTCTGTTCTGATCAACCTGGTATTAGCAAGACCATGTTATGACAAACTTGTAGCTGTAAAACATATAAACACTAATATTGCAAGAAGCCTGTAGTGTTACATAGCAAATTACCCCATTACAATGACTTACCTTGCCCAATGAAATGGCAACATGAAGATACGGCTCAACATGTGGGTAACTGACTTGGCTCAGTGACCGTTCCTGAAGACTCCAGGGAGTGTAGGGTTCAAATGAATCATTCAGTTCGTGTGATCTTGTGGGCAGGGTTTTCATCTGCCCCTAAAATATCCTGATGGTCGTGCGTGAAGATGTGAAACTGTTGTTGACTAGGGATTTGTATCTGAGGAACGAGAGCATCAGTCGATCCCATGTTGAACTAATGTTGAATCAATTGGAATTAATTCCAACACCAATCTAAGTAGCTGTCTGATTCCATGCAGTAGTGAACAGGGATGGGGAGACATCAGCCACAGTATGCAAATCGTCATTACTGATATAGGTCAGGTGACATTTGTGTAAGTAAAGTCAACTGGATACTGTATTTTGCCAACCAATTATTCTGTATATTGCTTTGTTTAAATACTATCCAACTGCCTACTTAAATAGGGTTAGCGTTCTGTTGATGTAGCGCTAGAGTTTAGTCACCTGATGCCTTGCATATTGTGGGTAAATATCACATTATGTAACTGAAGGTTTAGCAAAGGTTGCTTGTGCACATTTTCTTTTGTAAATGACATTTTAGTCTGTGGTCCTTTTTAAAGGGTCTTAAAGCAGGGGTTGCATTTGTGTTTTATATCAATTTAATCAAATGTATTTTATAAAGCCCTTTCTACATTAGCAAAATGCTTTTACTGATACCAAGCAAGCAATAAGAGTTAATGTACAGTGGAAACTCTCTAGTAAGGTCCAGAATTGGGGAGAAACCTAGAGAGGAAACAGACTGAGGTGTGCCCAGTAAATTTTTGGCTGTGCCAGGTGAAGATTATAGAAGTACATAACTTTTTGGGCCACATCTTTTTGGGTGATCACAAGACAAGCAAGTTAAATGCTAGTGGGCTTTGACCGAAGTCCTAAAACAGAAGCCATCAGCTGAAAACCAGGTGGACAGAAACAATCCAGTGAGGTGTGGGCTGTGACCGCAGGGATCATCTGGCAGCAATCTGATCTGCCATACAACCAGGAGGACGTCGGACAGGGACAGCTAAGTGTCATTTGGGCCTGGTAATTCTGAGGAGTGGTCCATGTGCTCATGTCCTCCTTAGGTCCAACACCTCAGGTTAGTCGCATCTAGCTACTGATGTGTTGTAGATTGAACAACCTTTGAGGGTGATGGTTTGGTTTTTAACAGTAGTACAAAAGCCATATGTTCAACTGATTTTCTAGTGTACTCCTTTTTATAACAACCCAATCACTATGGTCATTTTGAAACATCAGACCAGTCTGGGTATTATCACAAACCATCTGGCTCTATGGCAGTGTCTGCCAGGAATGTGGATGGTGGAGGAAGCAGGCTGCACTTGACTGTAATCCTTCCTGTTTAGTGGCAGTAGTGTTGTTCTGGCCCATGGCTACTCTACCGACTAAAATATTGAACATTTTAAATGACAACTATTTAAGCCATGTATCACTTTGTGTATCTCATTCTTGACCAATGACAGCCTTCACATTATTTCTCATGCCCTCCTCCGGGGGATGCCTACTGTGCTACAGACACTCCCTTTTATAGTCACAATGGACCAGTCCCACGGAAGGAAGCGATGTCATGGTGCATTTGAAGCAATCTGGGAATTCCCTGCAAAAGACTAGGAAAATGCCACTGAAACAGCCCTCCAACCGGCAGTTATTAGTGGGAAACCTATTGACCGAAGAACCCATTTCTCTCAGATTGTGACCCCTGTTCAGCCAACCTTAATACCTCTGGTGTTCATAAAACAAAGCGCTGCGTGCTATGGTTGTCTGAAGTCTTCGACCCATCGGTATCACCGCACACAGGGTGTGCCCATCTCTGGTGACCTTTTTGCCAGGCCTGTACTACCGACAATATTTAGTTCCTTATTTATGGACTGCTTGTCTTCAGTCTTGTCTTCAACATTTGCTCAGTTTGGTGTCAATGTCCTGCTTATTAAAGTCTGGTTACCTCAGGCTTTTGGTATCTGTGCAGACTTATTATTATTATTATTTTTTTTATACTTTAAAGAAGCCATGTGAGCCAATATGATATATATCCCATCAGAGCTTTTTAATTGTTTTGACGTTAAGCTTGTACCTGTACTTCTGAACTAGATCTGTGTAGTATAAGAACTGTTTCTGTATTGTGTTTAATATTAGTATTGTATGTGACGCGTGCTGCTATTTTCACCCGATCCACATGGATAAATGTCATTTGGTCTCAATGAAACTTATCTTGGTTAAATGAAAGTTCCAGTTGCAGCCACAGAAGATAAAGCTGCCTACACACTGATTTAGATTCAGTGGTGTACTCTGGATAAGATTATGGATAGTTGGCTTTCCTCTTTCCATGCAGGAGCAGGTTCATCTTCATTCCATTTGTCCTAATTTTGTTACAGAGATCTACCGCCTATTTCAGGTAGTTTGGCAAAATCTTACCTGGCCTTTCAGTTTGAGGCTTACTAGTAGTTAGTAGACCATAGTGTCATTAGTAAAATGGACCTGAGGGGGTAATCCAGGGCCACCCTTGGCAAAGTAAAATTCACTGGAAGCAGTAACTAAAAAGGTTGGGAACCTTGGATCTATATAGCTAGTCTGTCTTTGTCCTAAGCTCTAGGTTGTTCACTGCCTATAAAATGATGCATTCATTTAATGTTTATAGCAATACACTAATTCGATAGAGTATTGGATCAGAAAAATAATACTCTAGAACTCCATATCACTGAATTGTTTTAAAAGCTACAGACCATTTACCATAACCGTCCAGGTTTAGAGTGTAAATGTCATCGAAGCCGTGATCAAAAAGTGGTCCCTGCTGATCAGAATTCTGACACGTTCTGAACTCCGGTTAGGCCTATGTTTTGACAATGCCCTGTTTTTACTACAGATGAACACCCTATAAGGTCTGTAATAAAGGGTTCTGTCTTTGTAGACGTGCCACTTGGCACTGCTGGCTGGCTGGCCTTTTATGAGCACCTGCTGGTAGGCCATGTGCTGTACAGACAGCCGTATGGTAACGGACTAACTGGTCTGATACACTGGTAAAGATGGCCCAAGACTGTTGAACTGTTGGTTTCACAAATTATTTCATCAGAGACCCTGGTGTGGCTTTTTCTTATTGTTTGTCTGTCTGCTCTGGAAAACTAAAAATGGTGTGTGTGTGGTAGGCTCTGTCAGATTCTGTGACCCACCAGAAGCGTGTAGCGGCAGATGGGGAGACCCGGGAAGAGTGCCTGCTGCAGGAGACTGCCAGCAAGGAGGCTGCCATGGCAACCAGCATGGCTGAGCTGCAGGCGGAGTTACGACTGGCCCGCCTCGCTCTGGGCAACGCCCACGCTGAGATCGATCGACTAGCCGGCCTCTCCTCCCAGCTGAAGAAGGTATCTTTTCCCGAGATACTGAATCGGTTTACACACTCATTCCTAGATGTGGAAAGCTACAGCTTTTTGTTTTGGTAGCACTGGTACATGCTTCATCAGCCTCATGTAGGATCCATTTTATGCTGTAATTCCTGTGTGTGTTGGGTTTATGTGTCATTATTTTGTGCTCCACTCTGCCCTCCCAGGAGTTTGAGTGTCTGGAGGTGGAGAAGGGCCACATGAGGGATGAGATGAAGGAATACAAGGTGCGGGAGTTACGGCAGCTCCAGGACAACAGTGAACTGGAGGAGGAGAACACCTGTCTCCAGAAACAGGTGTCTGTACTCAAGGAGAACCAGGTCAGAGTCCCTCACTTCACTGACCATAACTGTGGTGTCACCGCGGAGCTGAGTTTAGCATGGAGACTGTTTTCAGACAAATGGAGGTAATGGTTTGACTCGTTCAATAAAAACTCTTCATTTGAGGTTTCCATTGTGTAATGGTTTGGGACATTTTGCTTAGACATTTAGGTGATTTAGCAGGTACTCTTATCCAGAGCCAGTTAAACTGGAGACACTCACCAATGATTCCTACCATTAAAAAGGTAACCAAACTATGGACCAGAATACTCTTCCTTACATGGTCTAATGCAGTGTCACCAACTGGGAATGTGGTGATTTAGGAATCGTTCTGTTGTTGGCAGGTTTAAATTCTTCCTGTCAGTCTGAGTCGTCTTCTGGGTTAGGTATCTGTGGGTTTGTGGTGGGGAGTCTTTCCCAGTGGGTCATGAAGGGCCTGCCTTGTCTGGTGTGTTTGGTTGACAGGGCCTTGTGACTGTGTTTTGTCCCTGTCCATCTGCCTGCCACAAACAGGCATTGTTGAGGAGTCATCTCAGATGATGGGAGACAATAACATCTCTCAAGTGGGACGTCTCAGTGGACAATAGTCAGATTTTACTCTCCCCCTGGTCACAGAGCTTTACTGTAAATAGGACACACTTGCCTCACTCATTTTGTCTGCTTACTCATCAGTTGGCCAAGTTGATTAGTTATGAATGTAAAACATTCCTGTTTCTTATCCAAGCAATATTTTTAGGTTCAGGTAATGATTGTTGGAAATCTGTGGTGTTATATAGTGATGGGGATGTCATATCTGTTCATCAGTCATCACTGGGACCTTTACACTCAGGTTAACTGTTCATGTATTCCCACTACTTGGTGTCTTAAACACTTTTGGCTGGACACATACTAACTCATACTGGTCTGTGGTTCTCAAACTTCTCTTGGGGACCCTCACTTGTTTCATGTATTAAATGTGTTTCAGAGATTAATCAATGAATCACCAGGCTCTTCACCTATTAAATCAGGTGACATGTCTGACTTATGTTCTGTGACATGCTATGTCTTTAATGTATGACGCCGCTCTGTAGGAAAACAACAGCGATGAGGACTGACATTTGGTTCCCAGCTGTGTTCTAACGGTGAAATAAGGCAAAAAATGTAGTTCACTTGCTCATCTGATCCAGTATCAGCCAACTGACTTTAAACAGGCACATACTGTCCCTTAATAGTTGCCCTGGTACATTCAACACAATACTCCCTAGTTTGTATATCAATGTGCCACTCCTACGAACACCCCTCTTGCCTTCACCCACAGGTGGAGTTTGAGGCGTTGAAGTTGGAGCTCACTCAGAAGGAGGAGCAGGATGAGGTTCTCCAGGCTCAGCTGGACGAAGCTGCTCGGCTGAGGGAGATCGCTGAACGTCAGCTGGAGGAGGCGCTGGAG
Source organism: Esox niger (assembly GCA_016801105.1). Taxonomy (NCBI): domain Eukaryota; kingdom Metazoa; phylum Chordata; class Actinopteri; order Esociformes; family Esocidae; genus Esox; species Esox niger. The sequence goes on along the minus strand of JACXGJ010007024.1, from coordinate 13,988 downwards.
GCCCTGAAGGAGGAACGGGAGCAGAAGAACAGCCTGAGGCGGGAGCTCTCTGCCCTGTCCATCAACCCCTTTGACTCTGTGGGCAACCTGGAGCTGCAGCTGGAGCAGCTGGATGACAGCGGGGATGGCGGGGGGGGCCGGAGGAGCTCCGAGGACCAGGAGCATGACCAGGACAGCGGTTACAACAACGGTCCGGGTTCTGGCTGTGCTCCCAGCAACCCCAAGGTCAACGGGCGCGTCCAGCGCTTCTCCACCCCCAGAAACAGTGATGTGTTCCTGAGGCCTGCTCCTGGCCTGGTGTCTGACCTGCTCAGTGAGCTGCACCTCTCAGAAGCTCAGAAGCTGAAACAGCAGCTGATGCAGGTAGGAAATCTGGAGCCACAGAGTTGCTAGTGACTTGGCCATTATGTACATAGCCAAACTGGTACCCACAATGCATATGTAGCTTTATGGAAGCCATACAGTGACAATGAGGATGAAGGACACACTTTCAGCTTTAGGGTGTTTTCATCTGTATTGGGAGAAGGCTTTTGAAATGTCAGCACTTGTTGTACATGGCTTGTTTTAGGGAGGCACGTGCTTTAAATTGAGTTCTAGTAAATAAGTGTCTAGTGGCTACAGTTGTGATGTGTTGACGTGTGCAGAGGCACTGAGCAGGTCAGTCCAGATCTAGTGTTCAGACGCTTGTGAATAGAAACTGCATCTGAAGCTGTTGGTATCAGACTTCAGGCAGTGACTTGGTCTGTCCACCAGTAAGAGGTGTGCATGCTTGTGTGTGTGTGCCTTGCCAATTCTAAGTCTGCCTAAGATACCATCTCAAATAGACTAGATCATTTCGAATTTTTGGAAGTTGGCCAGCACTGTCCCGGTTTGGGGATTTCGCGGTGCAGTTGGCCAGCACTGTCCCGGTTTGGGGATTTCGCGGTGCAGTTGGCTAGCACCGTCCTGGTTTGGGCCTTGTGTGGTAGCCTGCCTTGTGGTGGCCTGGTAAATGTTTAACTATTATAAGAAAAAGCAGGAATTATTGTTAACGAGTAATTGATTTCACTTTTGTGATTTTGAATATGTCTACCAGGCTGTCCCCCTCCACAATGTCCCTCCAAACTGCAGATTTCAATTGCACATGCAGTGGTTCCCATTGGTATTTTGCAGAATCCTAGCCTTTCGTATTTTTCACTGTTACTGTAACCGTTAGGTATAATAAGAGCACATTCTCAAATACAACACCGATATGGAAGGAATGTCTGGCTCAGGGCGACATGTTTTTTCCCAGTCACCTTAGCTTCAGCAACCTAGTTTAGAGATGAAACCCTGGTGCCCGCGATAAGTGCGTGGACTCAGATTGTTGCCCCTTGACCATGGCTTTGTCCATGTAAGTGACTTAAGGATTGTCGCGTGGTGGGAGAATTCATTTTTCTCAGCACTGTTAAAATAAAGGACAGTTCCCTGCTCCATTCTCTCACTGAGTGCATTGCTGGTGGCCTACTATGACAGCTTAACCATGTAAATAATGGATTTGGCTGTTACTCATGCGCTGTGAACTATGGGTGTTTAAACAGATCCAGGACTCTACCTTGCGGGTTCAGTATCCGCTCATGAAGTAGGGCTACACAAGTAATCCAAATTGAAATGTTGACACGTGCAGTGTCCAAAAGTTCAGCAATTTTCGGCTCCAAAAAAGATGTGACTGGCTCACTTCGGCAGTCCCAAATCTTTCTTGTGGGTGCTGTAAGAATGTTATTGGGACTCATTTGTTTTCAAATACTGAATGGCTTTTCTGTTTCAGTGCACACTGCTAGTGAAGATGTCCACTGTAAGGTAGTAAGTGTCACCAAGATATTGTCCCACATACACAACAGCATGGTTATTAAGAGTCGGTTTCACTTTCAGTGCCTACAAACCAACTTAATCTTGAAGCAAATATCCATCAGCGGTAAAGTCTAACTAGCTATGGAAACGGCACCTGCGTCGCAAACGCCATTGAATTAAATTTGTGTATAGCATCATGTTTTAACGCAGGCCCCCCCTTCAAATCATCAGTACGTCTTGTGTTGTTTCCAATGCACTGAAGTGAGATTATCAATGCTGTTTAAACCCATGATTACAACCGGAATTTCAATATTTGGAAAAATATCAATTCAATATTGAATTGTGTAGCCCTATCATGAAGCAGTTATTGGTTTAATTTATAAAACCTACCAAACTGTCTACTTTTCTTCTGTTGTAGGGTTGGCATGATTGCACACTCTTAATAACATGTCATAAACTCTTCTCTCCAACACATGGCGTTATTGTTGGAAATCATTGTCCCATGGTTGTTTTTCTCTTGAGATGTTAGGGCTTCAGTCTGGTTGATGTTGCGTGACTGAAACACCTGTGACTAAGAAGACAGCCTTGTTGGCTATTTCCTGCCCTGTACCACATCCTGCTACAGACGTTTCTACTGACATGCCATGTCAAATGGACGTACAAATACGTAAAATTGGCACCTTCCTAAACCTTCCGATTGCCCCACTCTGTACTTCATGTTACTTTCTTGGTGTCACATCCAAGTTATAAATGTACTGGTTGATTTCTTCTGCAGCAGATGCTGGTACTCTCTTTTGGGTGCAGATGTTATTTATAAAAAACCTTGGTGGATGAGCCTCAGACCTTTCTGTGGTAAAATATACATTAAGGTATTTTATTTAAATATATATATTTTTTTTTTTACTTGGGCAGAATTAAATGTGAGGTGCTGGTATTTTGAGGTGCTGCCAAGTCAAGTGTTGTATAATTTATAGTGTGCTGGCTAAGTGTTAGTATTTCCTTGGCGTGGACCAGCAGATGTTCAGAGTCTGAGTGGATTGAGCCCTGTGCTGCCCCACTACATGAATAATAGAGGGAGATTAAGAGGCACTCTCGGGTGAAATGTATGTTTACTCTCTACGAGAAGATCAACCTGCAGAAATATCACACAGACTTCCTTGTATGTTTCAGTGCAGTCAACCAAAAGTTTGCCATGGGACCAAGTGGCTGACTATAGAAAATGACTGTTTGCTATCGCTATATAAACTGATTAGCACTATGAGGCAAATGCTTGTTTTAATCAGTAGGTTTGAACAAAGTATCATTGAATAGCTTTAGCAAATGTCATATGTTCTATATAAATATTAATTCTCTTAATGTGGTCTCTCCTCCATGACTTTTATCATTTTTTTTGTCTAGGCTGAGAGGGATAAAACTGGTCTAGCCAACACTGTCCAGGACCTCCAGAGGCAGTTGGAGCTGTCCCAGCAGGCCTTCAGTGAGCAGGAGGACAAGGTGGGCTCCCTGACCCAGCAGCTGGAGGCCGTGCAGCTGCAGAAACACTCGTCGCCCCTGGGGAAGTCCGCCGGGGACCGGGGAGATGGCAGCAGGGCCCCGGAGAACGGGCCTGCCGACTACGACTACGAGCTGGACGTGAAGAGCACTGAGGTGCTGGAGGCTCGGATGAAGGCGGCCGGCGATGAGCTGTTGAAGCTGCGTGAGGAGCTCTCCCAAGCGGGGAAACGCTACACTGCCCTGGAGCAGCGCTGTCGGCAGGAGAAGGAGAGGTGGAGGGGCGAGGCCCATGAGCTGGCTGAGAAGATCCGGCAGTGTATCAAATCCAGCCGGCAAGACCAGGAGCGCATCGGTGAACTGGAGAAGGAGATCGGTGCGACGAGGAAAGTGGCCACTGATTCGGAGGGGCATCTGAGTGTGGCACAGGAGGAGCTCCTGGCCTTCTCTGAGGAGCTGGCCAACCTCTACCACCACATCTGTGTGTGTAACAACATCACGCCCAAACGCGTCACTCTGGATTACTACCGCGACGGGGCCCGAGGTCAGTCAGGGGGGAGCGGAGGGAAGTCCAACCACCTGCACCCCCACCCCCATCACGGCCGGAACAAGCGCCGTTCCAACGAGCTGTTTGCAAAAGCAGTGCACGGGCCGGACGGAGACAGTAGGCCTGGTACTCCCCGGGACTCCCGTGACAACTCCCCCTCGCCACGCTGCTCCTCGCCTGTCCCGGCCTGCCCCAGCTCCCCCACCCTGGACTTCAGGGACCCCTCCAACGTCCGGAACCTGGTGGCTGTCATCCGCTGCCAGATCAAACACCTCCAGGTACCAGTGTGGCCTCCAGACTGTCTACCAGTCATGTCTATTTAATGGTTCAGGGAGGTTGTCGTGGGATGAGCTGGATTCACCCAAGGCTCAATGTATTATTCAGCGTCTTTCAAATCTTTTGGATTATTATTATTATTATTATTATTATTATTATTATTATTATTATTATTATTATTATTAGCCACCGACTGGCCAGATGAAGGTTAAATAAATCATATTTCCACTAATGGCCTGGACTATATAACTAGTAAGCAATGAAGCGTACTTCTAAGTTTGTCTTGAAATACTTTGAATTCCTTAAGGCATATATTTTTCCACTGAGGCTTTTTCTGGTGCTTGGTGTTGATGGTCACGTTGATATACTGCCAAGTAGTCTAATAATTTTCCAGTCATATTTCAAGCATGCTTTGTTTTACGAGTGTTTCCTTCCTTCTGTTTTTTGATTGAGAACATTCAGCTGTTCATCTCTGTGTCATCGGTAGTGTGGTCAACATGCTGGTTTCCCTTAGGTGGCGGTGGACCTGTGTCGTCAGCGTGGTACGCTGCCCTACTCCGGAGGGATCAGCTGTGGTGGGGAGATGGACAGCGAGGCCCTCATGGAGGAGGTGCTGAAGCTCAAGTCTCTCCTCAGCACCAAGAGGGAACAGATCGCCACACTCAGGACGGTTCTTAAAGCCAACAAACAGGTAACCCGGATCACGGAACTCACGCACCCGTGTTAATCACACTCAGACACGGCAATTACTCACTAACGAGATGTACAGACGTGACATCGTCATTGGGCATCAATGAGGCGTGGTTCTAATTTTGTCTTTAAAATGCGTTTAACTCCTTGAGGGATCTGTATTTCCGCTGAGTCTGTCTGAGACTCTGTCTGTGCCTTACCTATCCATGCCCTGTAATCCTATGACCAAGGTTGATGCAGAAAATTCCAACTCCTGGACACTCTACAACAGGACTTTCTATCCACTATTTCTAAAAAGGAAAAATCATACCGCTGAGGTTTTCTATTTACTTGGCATGTCAATAAAGCCTTGGGTGTGTGTACTCCAGTATCTGGGCCTGCTCTCCGTCAATAAAGATTTATTCTGGCTGCTACAAGCACCAGTCAGCCTGGAGGAGATTTCTTTCTTGCGATCAATTTTCCATGGAAAACTGCTATTCCCCAAGAAGAGGGGGAGGGGTTGTCTAGACATCATTGGACAGTCGGAGACTCAGCACTGAGTTGTAGTGTGGTGACGTCTTCCTCAGATCTTTTAGAACAGCGTGCCTTTCTTCTCCTCTGCCTCCAGCTGTGACTGACCTGCTTCTGTCAAGCCCTTCACTGTCACTGCTTCTCTCTGTCAGAGGATACCCCCAGTATTAATTCTACTTTTATGCTGTGCAAGATATTCTGATAATTGCTATCTTCATATTGATATATTTAACCTGTATTTGATTTGTCTTCGTTAAGCTACGGCAGTCGTGTCGTTTTGTTAAAACTTTAATATGAACAACCATTGTGTATATTAATAGTTAACTCCTAGTCATTTGCATTGACAGGTTAGTGACTGCTGGATACATGCTCTAATTAGGCTATCTATTTTTAGCTATTTCTTGATCATAGTTGTTCTCCCCCCTGATGCTGTCAGATGAGAACTGTTCTGTGTTCTATAATGGATGTCTTTTTCCCAGATGTAATAAGGAGCTGTAACGTTTTTTTTTTTCTCCAGACTGCAGAGTTGGCTCTGTCCAACCTGAAGACCAAATACGAGACAGAGAAGAGCATGGTGTCTGAGACCATGGTGAAGCTGAGGAACGAGTTAAAGGCGCTGAAGGAGGATGCTGCCACCTTCTCCTCCCTCAGGGTCATGTTCGCCAGCAGGTACGCTCATTTGCTGGCAACACAAAGGACCACACCTTGACACGCTGCTTGGCATGAATAGCTGCGGTCCTGTGGGGGGCGTCCGCCCCAGGTCCCTGGTCAAAACCAGTGCACTACCGAGTGAAGGGTTGAGGGTGCCATTTGGGATGCTGCCTGGAGCTTCAGTCTCTATAGTGCCCGGCTAATTAGATTACTGGCCCTTTTCTCCTCTGCGGTCTGCTGCAATCCCGTTCACGTGCAGATTAGCGCACATTAGCGATGCCCTGTTTGGTGACTGGCTCTGGAAAGAAACTCCTCATCAGCGGCCCCGTCCCCAAGGTGTCTAGGTATGGCTGCTAGCTGCCAGGAGTGACCTCACACTGGGCTAACCTGTGCAGAGCTTAGGGCTCGGCGAGGCCTCACGTGTGCTGCCCCACATTTGTTGGCAGGCAGATGTGGTGTTTTTGTTATTTGGTGTGTGTGTGTCCTCAGTTGGACAGGATTTGTGATCGTGTCTGTTGACCTGGTTGCTCTGTTCTGTTTTTAATGTATCTCTGCATTGGTGCTGGTATATCTTTATTTTTATTGATTGTTCAGTACAGCAGGCACAGGAAGGGATTTCAGTGAGATGACAGTTGGCTGGGAGCGAGGCATGTAAATATGTTAAGCTTTTGGTTTCTTGGCTTGAGGCAGTGAGTGAGCTGACGTTTGATTGGGTCTAGTAATGCAGGGTCTGGCTGACGCCTACAGCCTGCTGCTCAGGCCACAGCTTCTGGCAATGAGACTTGAGCACTGGCCCTACTGACATTTCACCTGGGGAACTTTTGTAATGGTGCCACCATGTGGACATTGAGAGTTACTGCCACAGTATAACATGATCCTTAGAAATATAACCCCATTCAACAGTAAAAAAATATATAAATGTAAGAAATGTAGTTGTGTATTTTCTTAGGTAGTTCTTTTTTCTTTTGAATTCCACACAAAGGTCATATTGAAAATGTTGTGTCCCAATTAAATCCATTGCAGGGAAGCTAAGAAAGTCCCAAATTGAAAGCAGACATTGGCCCTTACACCTGAAAAGGTTGGAGACCCGCGCTTTTATGTAGAGTATATTTCCGCTTGTCATTTTGTCTTCCAGCTGAGCAGTAGTTGTGTTCTTTGTCCTGTGTATAACATGCCTGTCGTGTGTCTGCGTTGTTGCTCTAACATGCACGTGTGTGTCTCAGGTGTGACCAGTATGTCACCCAGCTGGATGAGATGCAGAGGCAGCTGGCAGCGGCCGAGGACGAGAAGAAGACCCTGAACTCCCTGCTCCGCATGGCCATCCAGCAGAAGCTGGCCCTGACCCAGCGCCTGGAGGACCTGGAAACTCCTCAGTTGCCCCTAAATCTGAGCAACAGCCCCCGCCGCACCAGGGCTAAGGAGCTGGGCACCAAGACGGGTCGAGCCCCCCGAAGCCCCCGGCGAGGTAGCCCCGTGCGGGGCAGGAACAGCCCCCGATCCAGCCCGGTTCTCACCAACAGCGTGCCCACCACCGCCAGCCACCACCTCCGGGCCCTCACCCGCAGCCTCCACACCAGCCCTGTAAGAACCCTGTCTTCCCGTGACACCACTCCCTCCCGTCCCGACCCTCTTACTCCCATACCGACCTCCTCCGCCGCTCCCCCACCACGCAGGGGAGGTCCGCTGCCCAGGGATGCCACGTTCATCAGAAGCCGTAGTGTCACTGACGTGTTCCGACCGGGGCTGAGTCCGTTGGAACGCCCAGAGGGGAATGGCTCTGCGTCCAACTGCCGTAGAGGGTCTTCCAGCTCTCTGGATGGTGCGGTCTACGGCTGCGCTCTTGTAAATGGGGCAAGGCGCGCCTCTGGCCCTAATCGTGAAGACACCTTTTTCACCAATCGCACTTTATGTTCCTCGCTCTCTGCCTCCAGAAGAAAGTCTTCCCATTCAGGATCCTCTTCCATGGGTTGGTGGTTCCCTCCTGGCAACATGTTAGATCTACAGGGCACAGTTAAACCAGCGTTAAAGCCAACCTTGGGGTTTTCTAGTCGTAGAAAACAACAAAACGTTCACAAACCAAGTTCTTCAGAGATCGTGTCCAGAATCTCTTCCCATTCAAATTCTCCAACCACGAGGTGCTCCGCGGCTGCTCCATTCTCCCTCCCCAGCCCATCCCGGAGGGCCGGTGGGAGGAGCAGACGAGCCCCAGGCACCGAATCGCAGAGTAGTTCAAGTAGGTCTGGTTACAGGGAACCTACAGCCAGCCAGGGCTCACAGTCCAGAGGATCACGATCACCCAATCAATGACGTTTTGGAGTGTCATGATATTCCTTTAGTCACAAGCAATGATTAACACACCCAGCCTTTGTATTGTTTTTTCTACTAATAGCACCACATAATACAATAATTTATTGTCTATGCCTACCTCTTTACCTTTTTGTCTTAACCCGTTTGCTGTGCTGTGTCAGGGACATCCTTTTTCAGTTGGTGTTGTTCCTTTTGCTTTATTACTAAATGTCCTTTTGTCTGTCTCCCCCTGTTCTCTGCAGCGGTGAAACCAGTCCACTGTGATCACTCCAACCCCGCCCCCTTTCTCCGTATGGGCTGTGTTCTCCATGTGACCTGAAACAAACGCCTTCCCTTCCCCCTGAAGTCTTCATTCCTCCCAAGACCCAGTGGACTAGCTGCCCTTTATGTACCTCTTGACATCTACCCTGTCTGGACCCAAGATGCCTATCTGCATGTAACCAGGAAAGGAGCGTTAAAGAAGTGAACATGCTCTGATTTAATTCGTATTACATATATAAAGTTAAAGACTGTTTCCCTGACCAGTATTATTTTGCCTTTTGAGCTTTTGAATTGAAGGACTTGAATTTGTTTGACTGAAACCCCAGTCCTGCTGTGTCCTGCTGTTATGTATATTTATGCAAGAGTATATATTCCACTGACGCTGCTGAACATCTGACACTAGAGAACCTTTTTGTTTTCAATCTGACAGTTTGACAACTTGTCTGTAGACCGGCTCCTCCTAGTGTCAGACTCCACCCCCTCTCAGACAACTGCTGCTTAGCCCAAAATGGCATCCGACTTCCCCAGTAGTGCACTACTTTCTGAGGCTTTCTGAGGGAATATGCTGCCATTTTAGCTGTGCACCATGTCAACTCAAGGTTTCATGGGCATATTAACACACAACAGCCTTATTAACTGTATTATCTAGAAGCACACTGAAGAGTACTCTCTCGTGTTGAGGTTTGTTTATTCCTTTCGTTTTAGCACTGTTTCCTACCGACGGTCACTGTTAAATAATTTGCTTTACCTTGTGATGCACTGACTGTTGGGCATTGGCCTACCAACCACTCCCTTCAGTCCGATCAATATCATTGACGGAAATGACACAGCCATAGTCTCACCACCTCAGGTTAATATCACAGTTCAATGGAGAAAGATCGGCCAGCATGCTTGACTCCAAGCTATGCAGATCACTGTCTGAAGGGCCTGCTAACTCCTATTTTCCAGGGCCTGTGTGGGGTGATGGTTCCATATGAATTGAATTACTACAACTGGCACAATATTCTCATCCTGTGGGTCTATTTTCTTCACCTGGACTCCTGGCAGCACCGTTGCAGTGGTTGTCTTCTACTACAGGATTCCTACAGGACTACACTGCCAGCCTGCTACAGTCCAAATCCATGGCAGGTCAGGATCCACCATTAAGGGGCAAATGAAAACAGGCCCATATTGTCCAGTTTGGTTTCTGTGCTTAGTGAAGGCATACGTCATGCCATTTGGTGGTTCCAAGTTGAAAATAGTGCCTTTGGTTTTTCTCCTCCGGTCAGTTTATTTTAGATTGAATCATCTTTTTGAAGATAAACAATATGTTGAGGTATGTGTAGTGGGTATTTTTTTAAAGATGATTGTGGAGCTTTGTTTTTTCAGGAAACTAATAGTTATTTGGTACTTGTTGAGGTTGTACATTTCTCTGCCCTTTCGATTTCCCCCTCAATTACTCTTTCACATGTGTTTGTACAGGTTTGTGTATGTAAATGTAACTGATCGTCGTACAACATATTGTGTGGACAAAATGAATCTGTATATTGAGTTTTGTTGAATAGAGAAGGACCACGATGGTCCTCATCAATTTCTGTGTATGTAAAGTAAGTTAATTTTATTGACCTGTGAACCTTGTTGTGATCAGAATAAAGTAACACCACGTCTGTGTGTTTGAACTGAATTCTGTTATCTTGGCTTTATTTTGCAATCTCCTTTGCAATTTGATATTTTCTCGGAGGGATAAAAACATCCACGTAGATCGGGGTGGTTTTGTTACACATTTTTCCAATGCCAATTATAGTTATCCAATACAGTGTCGTCACGTTTAGCATCTAGCCTATAGCAATGTATCCGTAAAAGCATTACGTTTGAAAGCATTCAAAGCAAGCATTCAAAAACTGTTACAACGGTGAGCCTTGTGCGCGGCGATCATTTCTCCAGTGTTACACTTTTAAATCCGAGTGAGTCATTGGATTACCCAGGTTGGCCGTAGGTGTTTGCGCTGTAGCTCTGTTAGGAAACCTCGGCAACAGATTCCTCATGTCAGCAGATCCTGAATGTAGCGATGTATATTAGTAGTTTGAGCTATTCACAAACCTTAATATTTGTCTTTGCGTAGCTGACTAACCACTAATGTGCATTGGAATCGGTAAGCGTTGGCTAGTTGAAGTTAATGCTATGACCAACTACGCAACTGGTGAGGTTCGCTTGGATTAACTACGAATGTGGCTACGTATGTCACGCATTAAATTTGCTGGATTATAGCAAGAATGGTGATGGCCTGGTGAGAGGGTTGTCTCGGTTAGTATTACATGTGGGTTCACTGTTGTTGGGAACGTCTGTTACCACGTGCAATTGTTTATGTATGACATCGAAGTTTTAACCATTTTATTGCGGATACAGTGAACTCCCGCACCCTCCGCTTAGCTTTCTGAGTTAATTAACATTTGAAAAAGTATAAGAATTGTTGTGGTTCACATTTTGGTTCATAATGATACCGAACACCTACTGTTAACACTGCAAATATATAATCTCGAGTTCAAAGGCACTCATATATTATCAAACGTAAACCTATTTTATTGTTACTTTGAATCAGTCGGATTCACCAATCGTTTTGTGATTGGTTCCGTGATCACCGGCCCTTCCCCCTGCACTAGGGGGCGTGGAGTTAAGTCAGACCTGTCAAATATGCACATTTATTGTCTGTAAGCAGCTGGTTGGTCAAGTTCTATAACTGCAATTGTAAACAGTACGGGTGCATTTTTACGCATTGTTTCCGCAGTTATTAGAATGGCCTTCAAAAAAGTGGGTACTACGCTTGGCCGTGCATGGCAAAACGGTTGCAGGACACCACCTCTTTCAAGATCTTCAAAAATGAATAACTTTTCAACAAGCAGGGAATTGGAAAGTCAAGAGAAAAAAAGTAAAGATCAAAGCTGTGAATCAAATTGCAGGTTGGCAGCGATGCCTTTACTTGCTTCTTCCTCCTCTACACCTGCATCTCAAAGACATCAGGTTGGGGACAATAAACGTCCCGAGGAGCCGCTGACTGTGTCCGGGCAATCGTACTCATCCGCCCCAAAAGCAGATAATAGGACATACCTATGGGCACGTTATAATGAAATGAAACGACTTGTGCACGGTAAGTGGTAGAAATATAAACTTTTCCTCATATATCCCTAATGTCGGGTAAACTTTCCGGGATTGACATATTTTAATGGAATTAAGTTGTGTTATGGTGACACGTGACCTCACTCATCGCTTAGTATGTAACCATCGCCATTTTGGTGCTGATGGAGTGAACTGAAGCTGTGAATCTCACGCTTGTAGACTTTGCATGGGGTTTGTAAACATGCATCCTCTTCTAGCTGGACATTTAACAGTTTATTCTTCCAATATCTGAAACAGGGTCAAACCCAACCTCTGATAACGATCTGTTGTGAGAAAATTAAAGTTAATCAAATAGTTAGAAATCAACAAACTAGCATCGGGGATAAAGATGTATCAATAACACGAGACCAATTCCAGTCCATGCAACGCAGGCCAGGTTCTCTGGTACTTTCAGGTTCAGTCGACATCTATATTCTGTTTAATCACGACCCGTTAAGGAACATTTACTTTTGATACATTTTGTTTGATATCTCCAATAACCAACACCTTCATTATTAAAAAAAGTATGGTCTGTACTGTGTAGCTATACAGGCTTGAGATTGAGGTTTTTAGTCGGCTGCAGTAAAACACTCAAAATGACCACCAGCTGCTGTCACTCCTGCCGATTGGCCCACGTATCTGTCATGTACAGCTTAAATGAAACATGGCCCTGTGGTCATTTTCCAGGAATTTTCTGACAGATTTGGAAATGGCTGGTGACCCTTTTTTTTTAAATCCTCTGTTTTTGCTGTGTTATGATTGCTTGATCAAGAACTGGGACAAATAGATCCACAAAAAATACTGTTACTATCTTGGTGAAGACATTTAGTCGGTCCGCATTCTAACAAGAAGCTTCATTGAAGTTTGGCTTAAGTTTATGATTATGTTTAGGCATGAAGTGTAGGTTGAGTTTAAGGGTTAGAGGTATTCTTTTATGGTACAACACTGATGTTCCTCACTTTGATATTAAAACCTGTGTGTGGGTGGGTGTGGAGGTGGCTGGGGATGGGGTGAATTTGCCCTGTCAAGTCATCAGTATTTCAGATTCCTTTCCCACTTTATTTCCTCTAATCCTGTTGTTCCTTGCCTCACTAATCTCAGTGCCTCGCTTCAGATACAGCAGTCCTGCTGTGTAACTGGCATCACCTCAAAAAGATTAATACTAATGATTAAAGTCCCTAAATCATGTAACGCTGTAGTTATGTAATGCCTGAAGCTGAAATCTCCAGGCCCTGTGTCACTCTATTATGGCTCCCTCTGCTGTGTCTCAGACCTCATCCCACCAGGTGTATGTAACCTGCTCAACTCATCGACTATCTACTCCAACAACGAGGTCAGTCTGGCTGAGGTGGATATCTACGGGTTTGACTATGACTACACCCTGGCACTCTACTCCAATTCCCTCAACACAATGATCTACAACACTGCCAGAGATTTCCTCATTGAGAACTTCAAGGTGTGTCTGTGCATCTGACTAATGCAGCAATACACACACAAAAGAGGGACAATTGTGGCTTGTTGGCTGATTTCCTACAGCAGACCATAAAGTCTATTGAGTGCTCCTGATAATTCCATCAACGGCTGTGTTCCTTTTTGATTTCAACATATTTTGGTCCTGTCTGACAGTACCCTGAAGGCATCCGCAAATATGACTACATCCCCAACTTTGCTGTGCGGGGTCTTCACTATGATATTCAAAAGGTACATTTCAGAGAGCAGTTCTAACCCTGTATGTGCTGTACTTCCCTTTAAACCATTACATCTGAAAATGCAGTGGGTTTAAATTGCTGTATGTTTTGTCCTCCCCTAGGGCCTTTTGATGAAAATAGATGCTTTCCATTACATTCAGCTGGGGACTGTGTATCGGTGAGTTGATTTTCTAACACTGCGATGTATGGGCCTGTCAGTGTACTAAAGCCGCGTTAACCCTGTAGGGGACTGAACCCAGTTCCAGATGAGGAGGTCCTGAGGCTATATGGGGGCACCCACCATGTCCCCTTGCACCAGGTCAGCGGCTTCTATGGAAAGGTCAGTCGCTATGTCCTTGAAGAGTACATTACCGAACAAGTGGCATTGACTGTATCAGCATACTTTGTTTTGTCTTCCACCAGTTGAGCGCATGTCCTTCCTACAAAGCACAGTCCTTCCTACAAGGCACAGTCCTTCCTACAAGGCACAGTCCTTCCTACAAGGCACAGTCCTTCCTACAAGGCACAGTCCTTCCTACAAGGCACAGTCCTTCCTACAAGGCACAGTCCTTCCTACAAGGCACAGTCCTTCCTACAAGGCACAGTCCTTCCTACAAGGCACAGTC
>JACXGJ010007023.1:0-32019 GCA_016801105.1 Esox niger | reverse complement strand
TGATACTACATCCTAACCAGACCATGATACTACATCCTAACCAGACCATGATACTACACCCTAACCAGACCATGATACTACATATTAACCAGATCATGATACTACATCCTAACCAGACCAAGATACTACATCCTAACCAGACCATGATACTACATATTAACCAGATCATGATACTGAACCCTAACCAGACCATGATACTACATATTAACCAGATCATGATACTACACCCTAACCAGACCATGATACTACATCCTAACCAGACCACAATACTACATCCTGAATAGACAATGATACTACATCCTAATTTGACTGTGTGTACAGTAGATGATGTGATGACGTGTGTGTACAGGAGCCTGCTGATATGATGGGTACTGTTGGAGGTCTGCCAGTGGCTCACACAAACACACATGCACATACACATGCTTATTCACACATTGTTCTCACCCAAACATCTACAAGCAGGCTCACAAATTGACATCCAGTCATTAGTACAGTGGCAGATGCCAGAGCTGAGATTTACTGAATAAATCAAACATAGGCTAGAGACACTGGTTGCCTGCAGGACAGCAATTGAGTACACAATAAAACAGGTTCATTCCACTCCAACTACAGATGAAGATATCCAAACATCCTACAAGTTCAACTAATACCTGGAATTCACTATATCATTAGTAGCCTAATCTACTAGTTGCAATTTACATCTAAATTGCAACTGAAAAAAGGCTACAACTACTTGTGTTTCACCTCCAGTTAGCAGAATTTCATTCAGGGTTAGTTGTTATGGAATTTTATTGAGGCACAGAAATAAATAATTTTTAACACTTGTTCAAAGGAAAATCCAAGATGCGAATTTCTTATAGCCCTGATCAGTGGAAGTGTCTCCTGGTGTCTGTCCTTCTTTTCTATATGGTACCTAAGAAACATGAACTTAACATTAACTTGTTGGGAACATAGCAAATACTTAAACTCGGGAAGACATACAGTAGGGAATGCCTACATTTACATATTCTTAACAACACAAATATGACAATTATGCAATCTACAGTAGGTTTATAGGAAACCTGAATTAATATTTTTACCCCAATCTGTTATGAAGTTATTTTGAAAGAATCTGTAACATTTAGTGTTAAACATCTTTTGTCTGACTGTATTCTTCCTTGATTTCTTTCTTCTCAGATTTTTTTCTCTCCGTTTTTGCCAGAAATCATAACCAGAGCAGGCTAAGATGTGTTAATGTCTCAGACAGACTGAGTGAGTGACGAAGTTGAGAGGTGTCCACAAAAGCTCCTCTTCAAGCATTTACGAGCTACGCTTATCCAAAACCCCTTTCTCTGCGGTGCTTCAGAGCCACCAGTCTTAACATCAACAGTGAAGAGGTGACTCCGAAATGCTGGCATTTTACCTCCAATCTTACTCTGTCCAGTGTCTGTGGTATTTAGCCCATCTTAATACTTTCTTTATATTGGCCAGTCTGATATATGTATTTGTTTTGTAACTTTGCCTATGAGGCCAGCATCCTGGAGTCTCCTCTTCACAATACATTGAGATGGGTGTTCTTTTTTATTTATTTTTTGTGTTTTGGTACTATTCAATGAAGCTGCCAGTTGAAAGCATGTGGAGGCGTCTGTTTCTCAAACTAGACACTAATGTATTTGTCCTCACACTCCTTTCGATTTTGGTTAAAGCCAGTTTGCGCTATTCTGTGAAGGGAGTCCTACACGACATTGTACGAGATCTTCAGTTTCTTGGCAATTTCTCGCATGAAATAGCCTTCATTTCTCAGAACAAATTTCTTACTTCTGGGTAATTTTGAGCCTGTATTTGATTCTACTATGTCTGATGTTTCAGATACTCAAGCAATCTAAAGAAGGCCAGATTTATTGCTTCTTTAATCAGTAAAACAGGTTTCTGCTGTGCTAACCTTATTGCAAAAAGGATTTCTAATGATACTGCCTTTAAATGATAACCTCAGCAAACACAACATGCCATTGGAACACAGGACGGATGGTTGCTGCTAATGGGCCTCTGTACACCTATGTAGATATTCAATAAAAAACTGCCATTTACAGCTACAATAGTAATTTACAACAATGTCTACACTGTTCAATTTGATGTTTTTTTTTGTTATTCATGTGTTTAACTTCCCAGGTTCCTTCCTAAGTTACAACCCCGGGTTGGCTGACGTTATGTGTTTACCTTTTGTCATTACAACACACCACCAATTTTTTTAATGTTACAGCTTATTGTCATATTTAGAATCTCATTGTTGCTATGTAATAAAATCAGGGCTTAACGGTTCCCAGAGGTTCTTGTTCCTTTGTTCCTGATTGATCTACTGACGGACTGATCTCACCTGCTCCAGCATGTTGGTGAGTCTCTCCGCTTCTAGGTCTATGACGAACTTCTTCTCCTGCCGTCGGTCCAGGTCCTCCAGCAGCCGCCGGTAGGCAGCATCGTCAAAGTTCTCTACACAGATGGCGCTAACCTGCCAGCTGTTTTGACCCGCCTTCTCCATGATGGCCTGCAGTATGGAATACCCTGAGGGACAAGACCAAACAACCATAACAAGAATTGGTGTATTGAATGGACAGTCAAATGAGTCAGTGAGGTCAATGGGGCCATATGTAATATATTTACTGTAGATGTGGTCTAATTGCAAGCAACATTGACGAGTACTCCTCTGAACCTAATGTTTTAAGGTTATTTTCAAAAACTTGTTTTGTGATATTCCCATTTAAAACTTTCTTGTCGTTCCGTCTATTAGTCAGCATTGACTTGTAATCACCTCAAACTTGCTCTATTCCCCCACTCTAAACCACCCTGGACTACAGGTAATACTATTCTGTCTCATTGGTTAAGGAGGACAGGTTATTATGTAGGAGAAGTGGTGTTATTGTTTGAATTCTGTCTTGTAAACATCACAGGCAGGATTCTACACAGTGTTTCTTTTAATGTACCGAGGGTTATAAGCCATATAGGAATAAATCCATGCTGGGTCAAATCCTAATATGACTTACAAACGCATAACATTATTATTTTAGCACTCCCGTGAAAGTGAATTACATAAGTGGGTCTCATTAGGATTCTGCTCTCTTTTCAGGGTTCGGGATAAATTCTGTCACACTAAAGGAAATACAGTTAAAACAGTCTTTCGGTTGGCTGGGTCACGGTTATGACAGGTTTTACTGATATCACAACACTAAGAAACTCTGGCATCTCATGAACAGCAAGCATGGATGTCCATAAGAAACCCTGCATCCAAGGAGATCCGTTTCTCAGTGTGGAATGCTGACTTCTAAGTGTTTGATAGTACACCAATTATTCATACCGGTTCCACAACAAAGCCTCTATCTTTGACTAGAGGATGGTAGTGTGAGGGGAACCATATAAACACCAGAGGGGATCATGGGCTTTTGAGCCATACGGTGCAGATTTAAGATTTTGAGGATTTTATTTGGATCCCCATTAGCTGATGCCGATACATCAGCTACTCTGATAGAGGGATGAGAGGAAGTCAGAGGAACCCCCCCCCCAGCGACTCTACTCTCCTCTCCAAAAGGAACAGATGTCCCTCTTAAACGGCCCCTCCTGGTGGCTATCACAATCTGGCAACCTTTCTCCCTCTGCTCCCAATTAGTAGATTAACCTGTGCTTGAGTATCTACGTCTGTGAACCCAACCCCCTTGTCTCACTCTCTATTTCCCTGTGAACCCTATTAAAGTGTCTGTCTGTCTATTCGTCCATTTCTGCCTGCAGAACTAGGAGGATGGCATCGAAGCGGAAGAAAACTGACACCAACTGAAACATGGATAAAACTATCTGGATTCGTCAGTGTTCATTTTTGTAATCCATTATCAAACATTGTTTTGCAGAAATGAACAGACCACAATATCTAAATATCCATTTAATGCAGGAATCCTGGTGGTTTCAAAGTGGCCAACTCTGGGTTTGTTCATTAGTAGTCTAATCCCCCATCCACATTGTTCTGGCAAATGGCTACACCTATAGTACAAGCCTTTCTTCACAATGAATGTATGGAGCGATCAATAAAGTAGCAGAATTACATTCAGGATGAGTTGTCAGGGACGTTCATTAGGACACGGAAAGATAAGCATTTTAAAACCTTTTGCAAAGGAAAAAACTAAATGAGTATTTGTCACTGGCCAGGTCGATGTAAGTACCTCCCGGGTTTAAATCTGTTTTTGCCATTTAGAGCCTAGTCAAACATAACCCTTAGGATAGCATTTGACATTTTGGCAATTTAGCAGAAACTCTTAGAGAGACAGGGGAGAGTGCATAGATTTAGACTTCTTAAATAATACATACTAAGTTTGTATGTCCTTTAGCCTGTAACCAGTCTTACCCCTGGCTATGGTCCTATAATATAGACATTTCCAGAGGTTAACAAATTACAATACAAAAGTAAATTGCCAGAATAAAACTCTAAAAATAAATTTGCTAAGCTAATAAATTCACAAGAACATCTAAGATCAACATCATGCATGGTTAGCTTTAGCTATAATAAAAAACAAGATACAGACCTCTAAGGTATCTTACAAAATATTTTGGACTCTAGTTCAGGCCAGAGAAATGCAAAAGACAAAATACACCAAAGTATTTTAAACATATACAATTATTACATATAACAGAACTACTGTCCATTTCTGGACCAATCTAATGAGTTGGCAGTAGTGCGCCATGTATCTCCAAGGCCCAGTATTTCAGTCAGTGTCAGGTGCAGAATATCTCATGTCAGTGATATCACTGCAATTACACACGGGAGATGAAAGCAGAACCCGTAATGAGCCTGTGAACAAATAACCTGAGTGCAGCCTTTTAGGCTCATACAGTATAGATGAGGCACAGAAACACGTGCTCACACACACGCACACACACACGCACACACGCGCACACACACGCACACACGCACGCACACACGCACACACACACGCGTTCTCTCTATCCCCCTGGAGCGGCCTACGGCCGACACCTAAAAGCGTTCTGCAGCAACAGCAATTTCTTTCTAATAATACATAATCCTATCATTTTCTATTCCAATCACAGACCTCAGGCCTCAGACACCAGCCCCACCAACCAGAGACAAGTGGTACGGCCGGCTTTCCTGCCTGCCTTTCTCGGCTCCGGCCTCTCTGCCTGCCCACCCCTGATTAGTTGCTGATAAATCTGTGGCCCGGGGCTCTGTGAGGAGCAGCAGCCTGCCACAATCAGCGTCAGAGTTAGGGTTTTCTGCCTGCCTGCACAGAGTACTGCCCTTTTTCCCTACTATCCTCTGTGCTCCTCATTGCACCCGGCCATTCACTGCCACTAGGAGGCAGTGGTCATGTGGAATTAGAGGAATGACTGACCGACTGAGCTCAGGTCTACTGCAGTAAACTGGAAAGGTGGATAGAGACGTTGAGGGGCTGGGCAGAGTCCAGGTAGAGATGCATTCATCCTGACCTGGAGAGTGCATTGTTTGATGTGCATCTGTCTAGAAAGAGACAGAGAGAGGGAGAATGAAAGTGTTTTTTTATTAGTGTGTGCGTGTGTGTGTGTGTGTGAGTGAGACAGCCTTCACACTCCACTGGGCCTTTCGTTTACAAGGCAACAGCCCTACTCTCCTCTTCATTCGGCTGGCCCAACACACACTGCACCAGAGATCCAGTATAATGGGAATAGCTAGGGACACAACGGAGCGCGGCGCCAGCAGAGCAGCAATATTTTAGTTGCTACATACAAGTGTTCAATGGACCATAATTCCAGCAATGACTCAGGTTGAATGAATAAACTTCTCTTTCTGAACGATTAATCACTAGCGTGAGGTAGCGAGATACTCACAGCGTTTCTACAGTGGTCTTAGAATTTCTTCTTGTCAATTCTGCAATCAGTTGGCTAACATTCTACACTTTACCTACAGGCTAGCCATAGCTACTAATGGGGATAGATAAAATCAACCAGGCAACTAGTTAATTTGATCTACATCTGCACAAGCTTTGCATATTTTTGTATGAATCCGTAGCAATCTAGCATTAAGAAACGACTGCTTTGATACACAGTAGCCTACGTTGTGAGGGTTGGAAAATGCACGCACCTTTGCCTAGTTGTTCCGTGCAAACAACACTAAACTCTAACATTCAAATTTTTGTGCTATTCCTCCAATAATAGCTTGAGTAAATACTAGTCGAAAATAGTTTTTTTTTTTTAACAGATGATACATGATGCCAGATAGCGAGCAAGTGTTCTATTAACTTAATCATGTTAAAATGCATGAAATCAGGATACTAGCCAGGTGCTAAATGATTCAATCCTATGCTGCGTATGTAAATACTAATGAATAATTTTATTCAAGCCATCACTGTTGAGATGGAGAGCTAGATTAGCATACACAGATAAGTCTGGAAATATTTGGACATTGACAGAATTTTTGGTACCTTGAAAAAAGAGGGGGCTATAAATAAAAGAGCTGTAATTCCTAAACCCTTCTTCCAATTTGGATGTAAATATCCACAAAGTAAACTTTAATATATTTAGGTAAACAGCCAAAAATAACAAAACGTGTCAGTATCCAATTATTTCCGGACCTAACTTTGTATACACCATATGTCCAAAAGTATGTGGACACCCCTACCAATTAGTGAGTTTAGATGTTTCAGCAACACCAATAACTCACAGGTGCATAATATCCAGCACATAGCCATGAAATCTCTATAGACTAAAATTGGCAGTACAATGGGTCTCTACTGAAGACCTCCGTGACTTTAAATGGCACTGTCATAGGATGCGACTTGTGCCACAAGTCACTTCATGAAATTTCTGCCCTACAAGATCTGCCCAGGTCAACTGAAAGTTATATAATTGTAGCATTTAGGAGCAACAACAGCCCAGCCATGACGTGGTGGACCATGCAAACTCACAGAGCAAGTGACCACCACTCTGTGAAAATAATAACACATACAAATAGCCTTTTATCTGTTGCAACACTCACCACAAATTTCCAAACTGCCTCTGGAAGCAACATCAGCACAAGAACTGTACATGGGAGCTTCACAAAATGGGCTTCCATGTCCTGGTATGCAAGCGCACATCAACATGTGCAATGCCATGCATCAGATGGGGTTTTGTAAAGCACACCGCGACTGGACTCTGGAGCAGTGGAAACGTGTTCTCTTGAGTGATGAATCACGCTTAACTATCTGGCAGACTGATGGACAAATCTGGGTTTGACGGATGCCAGGAGAACACTACCTACCAGAATGCAGAGTCCCAAATGTGATGTTTGGTGGAGGAGGGATAATGGTTTGGGGCTGTGTTTCAGGTTTTGGGCTAGGCCCCTTAGTTCAAGTGAATAATCTTAATGCTACAGGACACAAAGGCATATTAGACAATGGGGTGCTTCCAACTTAGTGGAAACAGTTTGGGGAAGGCCCTTTCATGTTCCAGCATTACTGTGTCCCTGTGCACAAAGCAGGGTCCATAAAGACATGGTTCAACATGATTTGTGTAGAGGAATTTGAGTGGCCTGCACAGATTCCTGACCTCAACCCCATTGAACACATTTGGGATGCATTGGAACGGCTACTGTGAGCCAGTCCAACATCAATGCCTGACTTCACAAATGCTCTTTGGCTGATTGGGCACAAATTCCCACTGAGAAACTTCAAAACCTTCCCAAAAGATTTGCAGATGTTATAGCTGTAAAGGGGGGGAGGGAGGCAACTCCATACTAACGGCATGGCTTTGGAATGAGATGTCCAACCAGATCATATAACTGTGATGGCCGAGTGTCCAGCTACTTTTGGCCATATATTTAAATATATATGTACAGGTAGTCGTCGACTTACAACTGGGATACATTCCAACCAGTTGCCAATTCCCTGGCCACGCCCTGGACCCAGCCCACCTAAGCGTGATTTTCATCCCGATAAAGCCCTGGTATGCTGCATTTTCATTTGTTATTTATAACCATATGACAAAAATATATTTATGTTTCTCTGTTGTGGCAAGAATCACATTTTTTTCCTTTAAGATGTAAAGAACAAACTACATTCCAAACAAATAGTAAAGTAAAAGCAACACAAAAGTCATGTAAACAAACACAAAAACAACAATGTAGTGTGTAATAACATGGAAATAACAAGACAAGGAAACACTTGGTGTCCCAGTGGGAGAGAGCACTGAAAAGAAAGAGTAGCGGATGGTGAATGAATAAATGCAAGGCATTTCAAAGATGACAGCTCATCTCACAGCTATGATATTCTACTTACAGGGCGCTTTTCCACTCCATTACAACAAGGAGACGAAGTAGATACTTTGTTTTGGTCAAAAATGCTTATGGAGAGATTCAGTACTTCCCATGCTGAGTGCCCCCCTATAAAAAGCTATCTCCACTGATCTGAAGTTACAGTAAGGACAGGAATGGGCTAGACGGTAGAGTACTGCTGGAACAGGCCAAGCCTGGACTACCATGTTCTAGGTCTGGAGTACCATGTTCAGATAATTTATAGGAAACAAATTACCAATCAATTACACAAATCAATTTTCCCAAGCAAGCATGGAAATTGATATAATGAAGTCATTGTAACCCAACATGAAAAAATATAAAGAGGAAAATATATTGGGTTGAAATATTGGATGGAACTCAATTCCATCAGACTGTGGGACATGCCACTTCTCTTAGCAGGTTGGGGATAGATGGACAACTGCTGGGTTCATGCAGACATAGGGGAATCAGTAGCATTTTCTCATTGTGCTACAACAGCCCATGTTTACGCCTTCATTAGATACGCAAGTAGCTGGTTCAGGGATCGAAACAGCAGAAACAACAGTAGTTACATCAATAGCATTCTGCATAGCTACACCTAAGGAATATCCACACATGGGCGTGTCGTGAAGCAGGACCAATCAGCAGGCTGAAGTCAATATCAACACCACCAACAGCTTCTTTCCTTGTAGAGTTTGCGTGGGAAGACTACTTCAGTGCTAGCATGAGTAAACACTTCAGGTTTTCAGCCTCTCCTTCTCAATCAGAGACAAATTCAGTAATGTAAAGTGTTTCTGTTAAATGTATAGTGTTGTTATGAATTTGGGTCCTGACCAACTTAACAACTTAAGGCAATTGGTTTTATTGTTTTTAACTGCAAGGCAATTGGTTTTATCTGCCGGTTGAGTGGGGAGTTTTAGTAGATCTTGAGTGGTTTTGGAATGCCATGGCTGCAAAAAATGAAAATCGGATCTAGAAGTGGAAAGCACAGTTTCAATGTGTTGCTTCAAAAAATGCTTAGACTCATAATGGCAATCTCATGGATTGCTTTCATAGCGTGCCCTTGTATTTATCGAGAGTGAATACATTTTCCAGCCCAATGCCAAACAATAAATTCTGGACTGTCACTTTCCAGTTACAAAGCCTATATGTCTTCAGAATGACTATAAATACAGGTTCATAAATATATATATATTCATAAATGTCTCCCCCTTCCAGGTTATCTAATGCATTATGTTCTAAACGTTTGAAGAGGTTCTATTTCAGCACTCCAAGTCTAAAATGTAACATTGTTAATTAAGGGAAGTGTGTAACTAATATGAGCATTACCGTGTAGCTAAATTCCTTCAAACTTAAAACATCTGATTAAACAAGAAGAACCGTTATCGATAGGTGGAAGGAATGAGAGAAAGTGGTGAAAAAGAAAGAGAAGCTTGAGGTTAGAGTAATATGGACACAGACATTGAGAGAGATGGAGAGAAAGACGGAGAGAGGGATGCAGTGTGTTTCTTGGCTCCTGAATTGCTCATTAGCGGAAGAGGAACCTCAGGATTTTTGCCCAGTCCTCAGAGACTGTGAGACACAGAGAGAGATTTGATGGAGACAGAGAGAGATGGTGGAGACAGAATAAGAGAGAGATGATAGAGACAGAATAACAGAGAGATGATAGACAAAAGTCTTTTGTTTTAATATCACAACTGGACTATGAGCTTCCTGGAAAGAGACCCCATTTGAGGAGAATACCCATCATCTCCAGTTACTAGACACAAATAGTAATGTATTCTCTTTAAAGTCCACTACTTCTGACTGGGCCCATGTGCATCCCACGGGGCTCTGGTCCCTAAATAGAGAACAAGGGTCTATTTGGGCCACAACATGTCCCAGGTTTCATTACACCCTGGTTACACCTGACAGGACAGTTTCCTGCACCCACTCCGCTTCATGTCCCATTCTAGTCAGTCTATTTGTAAAGACTGTTGTTGCTGTAATGTCCTGAATGCACGTGTATAGAGACACATCACAATGATCATACATTTTCATGGACTACATGCAGATCGCATACAAAGCATAATGCTCGGTATGGCCGTCTTCAGCACTAGTAGCATATCTGAGGTGGGGGCCACTGTTTCTGTCACACTGTCACAGAAGCAGGCTGGTGTTCCACAGAGAGGTGACACAGGTCACTGTGCTGTTATTTGAGTTCCACAGAGGGGTGACACGGGTCATTTGTTCTCCGTGTTGTCCTCTTGCTGTTGCATGCCTTTTGCTAGGTTAGGAAAAAATATTACAATTGGTACTCAATTGACATACTTAAATAATGTGTTAAACAAGTCTTCAATTTCCATTATTCACTCTTCTCAGATGTACTACTGGAGCCCAGACAATATTGGCTCTGCGAGCCAAGTTAATGTGGCTTGCATCCCCAGTGTGACTGCATCAACGTACATGCGACAAGTAAATATGACTTTGATGCCTTGAGCTCCTGGAAAATAAATCCAGTATAGTATTACTTAATAACACACAAGAAACATGTGAAGTAATATGATTTCATTATACGCGGTGAGTTGACTTTCTACCTGTGTAGTATTCACGGTGCATATCATTTCCCGCGTGTTTGAGTGCTTACCTCTGTCTGTGTCATAGAGGAAGACAAACTTGTTCCAGTCATAGTGGTCAAGCAGCGACAGCAGCGCCCCGCGGATAGAAGGCCGGAGCTGCAGAGTGAACTGGCTCTCTCCCTCGGTGGGAAAGCTGGGCGTGATGAGGGAGATGTGCAGCGCCCCGCAGAATGATGTCAGCGTGTGCACCGAGCGCTTGTCATACAGGCCGAAGATAGCAAAGACACCCCGCGAGTACTGGGAGCAGACTGGGGAGGAGGAAGGGAAGAGAGAGAGAGATGTTACTGACACAAGGCAGATAGGTGACTGATCCATTCAGATGTCAACAACCAGTACCTAACATCCCTAAGTACACTCCGATCCCTTTTATAATTATTCAATAACGGGAAGCAATAGGCCCTAGTCACAGAATGTAATCAGTAATCCGACTAAATACAACCAAAATATTGTAATTGGACATTTATGTAATCAGATTCCTTTTGGATTACTTCAATAGAAAAAGAATGAGTGTGCGAAATAATTATGACACGTTGCATGGTTGATTTTATTTAATGATTTAAAAACATGTTAAAACATGTAGCGTGTGATGTAGAGATGGCGCCCAGTCATACTGAAGCAGAAAGCAATGGTTTAGAAACCCTTTCCAAAGGCTCTGTACAAAACCCATAAGGTAAAATTCTGTTTTTGGCCAGCTATGAAAACTCTAACATTGATTGACACCGCAAAACATATTCAACTGGTTATAGGAAATTCCTATTTGTTTTCTAATATCCCTTTAATGTGAAAGTAAACTAAAGGTGCAATTATTTTTGTATTCACATTACATTAATGAATTTGAGGAATCAAAAACTTTTAAAAAGTTTATATTTTAAATACTAACCCAGACCTGGCCTTAAATCTTGTGTAATTCTCTAAATGTCTCCTGAAGCAGAAAGTTCCTTGCCTGATATCTAGACACTGTCGTCTTAGTCGTGTAGGAACGGAACATTCAGTGGTTTGAGTCATGTGGCATCATGCAATATTCTGGTCTTGCACATCATCTGGTGTTGTGTGTTGTTTCGCATTTTGTCACAGTATCACAGATGACACAATGCAATCTATTTCCAGTTTGCACCTGTAAATTAGAGATACTGCCGTGGTCACCAAAGTTGATCACCAATAAGAAAATCTTACTTTTATAAATCTAACCATAACCGTAAAATCAACCTAACCTTTGTTGAGCTATTCTAGAGAATTTGCTTGACAATGGCAACATTAACATCTCTGCAAATAACTTTGATGACATGATGAAGATAACATTGTTTTCTACTTAGTACTTGCCCCTTTATTAGCCGCAGTTAAAGTTGTTAGACCCATTCAAACTTTGACAATCATGGCTACTTTGACAATCAGGACTAACTTTCTCAAACATATTTTCTGTGTATCCTTTATTACTATTACTGTATTCAATACACACACTAATTACAGATTTGCACTAAGAAAACCTCTTTGAAAATGTCCATGTTGTTGAAAAGTCAATTGAGCTGATGGAATATATACAGTTGTGCAAAAGATGTACAGGGGAGTTGTAGTGGGAAATTGTTTTTTCAAGTATGTCAATTTAGCCAATGGCAATCACACCAGGAATTTCCAATGCATTTCTGATTGGCTATGAAGGCCACGTTTGATGCATTATTCCACAAGACCTTCAGACCTTCAGCACCTTTGCATTTTCTCAAAAACTTGCAACTATTTCAAGGGGTATGAATAATGTTGGACATGGCATTTTCCATAAAAATGTTTAAAACAGAAATAGTTGCGTTATTGATTTGTATCTCCAGGACAATGACTTACCGTGTTTTGTCACATGTTTATGTCATTTCCAGCCAGAAACCTATTGGTCAAATAAAGGTTCACTATAGCTCAATATTTGTCATGGGTATGAATACTTTTGGGCTTAAGTGTAGATGTTGACCTCGTATGATCTGCCTGATTTTAGGGCCTTGTCAGAAAAGGTCTGTTCAATGCAGCAGTCAAATGAGCAGCCACTTTCAAAATCAAAAGCACACACACACACACACACACGCACGCACGCACGCACACACGCACGCATGCACACGTGCACTCATAGGACCACTAACGCATAAATCCATTCAACAACCCACCAGAGCTTGAAACATTGCAAATATAAATATATTATCCATCACATCACTCTCAGTTCTTTGCATACATCCTTTTCTCCATTTCCGATGTACCCATCTATTAAATCAAAACAGACATACATAAATAGCCAACAACTGTTTTATATGTTTTTATCTTTTTCCAGATCAATCTGGGAGATAAATCTAAATAGGTTGCGTGTTTAGAGATAGTTCTACATATAGTAGGTTATGCATTTGGGCTAAGATTAATCTATATACAGTAAGTTATTTATATTTTGGTAGAGACAGATCTAGAAAAGTTAAATACCTCAAGGTAGAGACAGAACTAAAAAGTATATATACCTTCAAGTAGAAAGGGATTTATGTAAGCTACATGCCTTATATACTTCTCATTAGAGATTGATCAATACAAAGTATATACCTTCAAGTAAAGAAAAACCTATATAAGTTACATGCCTATAGAGAAAATCTATAAAAGTTGAGTTTATGAATAGCTTGATCTAGAAGTTATATGCCTTTAGGAAGAGATGGATGTATATGAGTTGTATACCTTTAGGGAGATATGGATGTATATGAGTTGTATACCTTTAGGGAGATATGGATGTATATAAGTTTTATGCCTTTAGGGAGATATGGATGTATATGAGTTTTATGCCTTTAGGGAGCAATGGATGTATATAAGTTTTATGCCTTTAGGGAGATATGGATGTATATGAGTTTTATGCCTTTAGGGAGCAATGGATGTATATAAGTTTTATGCCTTTAGGGAGCAATGGATGTATATGAGTTTTATGCCTTTAGGGAGCAATGGATGTATATGAGTTTTATGCCGTTAGGGAGCAATGGATGTATATGAGTTTTATGCCTTCAGGGAGCAATGGATGTATATGAGTTTTATGCCTTTAGGGAGCAATGGATGTATATGAGTTTTATGCCTTGAGGGAGCAATGGATGTATATAAGTTTTATGCCTTTAGGGAGCAATGGATGTATATGAGTTTTATGCCTTTAGGGAGCAATGGATCACTTGGTATCCCTGTGGTATACTGTACTTTTTAATATAGCATAAACAGACATGTCCCCTGTGACTATGGGTTTTAACCAGACTAGGCTGCATTGAATTCAATTAGGTCCTTTTCCTACTTCCTCTCTCTATCCCCCTCCCTCTTCCTCTCCCTCTCTCTCTTTGCTTTTGTCTGCTCGGAGGAAAGGATAGAGTGAATTGAGTGAATTGACTACAGCTCAGACAAGCTCTGGAGAAAAGAAGAGGTAGAGGACTCAGAAGGAGGGATGGTGGAGAGTAAACAAAGCAATAACAGAGGGGGTGCATACACCAATCTGGGCTTCAACTTCACCTTAGAGAGAAACACACGCAAGACAAAACATACGCTAGTAGGCAAAAACACATTAGAGAGAGAGCGCGCGCGCGCACACACACACACACGCACACTCACACACACACACACACACACACTCACACACGCACACTCACACACAGCTGGACTGACATCTATATCCTGTCTAAATAAAACCTACCCTGGGAGACTGGAGGCATAGAGGAGCTAGACTCCTCCATATTCTCCAGTGATTCTGGAGACAATGGCCATCATTGTTATACTGTGTCACCTCATTTGACGTGCTCTCATTTGAGAGCTTGAACAAAAAAGACTGTATTAAATAAATGAGAAATTATTAGATTTTATTGTTCGTTTAAAAAATGTGTAGCCCACTGTGATGAACCGGTCTTCCCTGCTGCCTCTGCACATGCACAGCTAGCTGCAGCACGGGTTCAAATACAGCCCATTTTCACACATTTTCCATTATTTTTATGGAACACTAAAAAGTGTGGTTTCAGTCCAGTCCTGAGATGACCATTAGAAAATGTTGATTGTGAGCCAAATGAACCATTTCTTTATGAATATTGATGTGTTTCAGTCTTTTGTAAGAGACAATCTCTTGGTTTCATTAAATAAATTTGGTTAGATGAAACAACCTGAAATCTCCATATATATTCAGTTTGATGTGACCTGAATGAGATTTTGCCATTAATAAATGAAATATTATGACACACCTGGACTCCCCTATAACTTCTATTGATTTTTAGCTGGTAGTGGCTAACATTTCCAGAGTTTTGTTTTGGCTCTTTAAATACAATTTTACCATGGATAACAGTTCTCTGTAAAGATCCCACTGACCTCACATGATCAATGACATATTTCATAGTGAGGAACCATGTAAAATTAAGTTATAAATTGTGAAGTTGGCCTTCAAAGATTGACCGTAAAATCGGACTGCTTCTCCTATGGTGTGCCATTAGAGTTTGGAAAATGTAACATAAAAATGTTAATGGTGTTTAATGCAGAATTTTCCATTTAAGATATCCGATAATAACCATCATCATTTAACTTTAAACAGAGGCCCAATCTCAATATCCACACTCAGAGACTCACGGACTTTCAAGCGCGTTCTCTAACCGTGGATGTCAACTGTTCTGGCGCGAAATCGCCTGCAAAAGCGCAGTCTTGTCAAAGACCATGGGTGGGGTTTTTTTCGGCGGGGGAGGGCTCTGTTGACATCTCTTGGTTAACTTTTTTTAACATAGCATGAAACTTAACAAAATTATTTTTCTCACAAAATAAAAACACATGTTATAATAAGCACTATGCTAGCAAGCAAAGTTTTTCTGTGGTGCTAAAACAACCAACTTTGCTAAATGCTAAATATACAAGGCACATTTAACAACAGTGAGCTAACATATAAAACTAACCCGAATCACCAACAATTTCCACCATCCTCCAATCCTTATTGCGCTAATCCACCGCTATAATTTGCTTCACCTCCAATCCGTAGCAGAACATGTCAAATGTGTTGTTGCAGTACAAGGATGGCCCAACAAGCAATATCGTCTCTGTTTATGAAAGAGTCTACTTGCCTTGGATAAACTCCTCGCGTTAGCCAGATTCATTTACATAATATTGACCAATGCCCAACTTCTTGACGCGCCAAAACTGCTCAAACCGCCGCGCTGCGTTCCCAAGATGCTTTGCGCAACCGTCAACGACACCTCGAAGCCATTCATAATAGAAAAAGAATTGTACCGGTCCGAGGGAGCGGGCGCGCGGGGCCTTCTTCACTCTCCTCAAAAAGTACAGGTGCTGATGCACCTTTTTGACCAAGGCTGAGGAGGTTTATAGCTGTTATCGGAGTTGTTATTGAAGATCCTAATTGAGTTATAGAACTGACCTTTAACTCACTCCCGATAGGTGGCGCAAACATGCATTGTGCAACTTTAATGGAACATCTGGTAAACGATGTAAGAATATTTGTGGATTTATTAAAAGGTTTGCCAAAATAATTACAAATATTATTCAGAGATAAGAGGGTAGATACTTTACTGGGCACAGTTATCCCAAAAATGACTTAATCCCTTTGAACAGTTTGAACTGACAATGACCTAGAAGAGATGGAGCTGGCCAATCAGCAGTCATTTCACATTATTTTGTGTGACTTGTGTTAGTTTGCAAAAATTTTTTGGCGTCCGCACACAGAAAAGTTGCTTTTTTGACGTACTTGTATTGGAAGGAATACCTGGAAAAAAACATGTCTGTATTCATTTTAATAATATTCTTTTTCATAATATGCATTTCACCACACTATCATTTGTAAATCAGAGATTTGCATGCTTAAACGTGAACCAACCATAAGCATAGTTATTTTTGACCCAACACTGCATTGCCCAAGGGCTCTGTATTCAGTGTCTAAATTGCAATGACATACAGTAAATGTTGTTACTTAATGACACAGCTCAGGCTGTCCTCTTGGACGAGTCCATTTGTCCCATGTCAGCAGTGACCCTGAACCAGCATCCGCCGGCCTTCCAGTCCACTGGACAAACAGGTCAGCAGGCCAACCCACAGCTAACGCTGCCCCTCACACCATCAATATGATGCATGACACAGAGTGAGAGTGGAGTGCATGTGTGTTTGCGCATGTATGGCGTCAGGGTGGGAGTGAGGGGAGGGTTTGTCTGTGTGTGTTTATGTGTGTAGGATGCGGCAGGGAGGGGGATTGCTGGTCCCTCCATAAGCAATGTTGCCTGAACTGATTGGCTAACCCACTAGCTAGGAATCCTACTGAATAGAAGGAAAGTAATATGGTACCAGCAGAATTGGCAGGTCCTGGTGATGATAAAGAAACCAAAGCGGTTTGGCTTGGCAGGGTAAAAAGGATAGTATACATTGTTGAAAAACAGGATAGTACACAAACTGACAGAATGCCTGAGATGCCTGGGACTTAGACAAAACGTGGACACCAGAATTAGGGTCAGTTCTATTTGAAATCCAGTGAATTTAAGTGAGCCACACTCCAAGTCAAAATCCAAATGTGTCTCATTCAAAAGGATACAATGGAATTTGCATTTTTAGTGCAAATCCTAAGTTGACTGAAACTGAAATGGAACTGTCTCGGTTAGAATTTAGAAAACAATACGTTTCTGCATAACTGCTGCTGATGACCTACCCCAACCCCTTTGCAATGCACTCTGTCTGCTTGACTACATTTCCCATGATGCTTAAAACCACCATATTTAACTCCAATCGTCCCTCTCATACCACTTCTTTTATGTTTTCCACATCCACCTTTAATATTTTTTAAGATTATGTCATGAAAACAGACGAGCACTGTGAAATACCTAGAGAATAAAGTGGGAGGAGGAATGGAGAGGGAGTCAAAGAGATAAAAAAAGCTGTTTTTATTTTACGAGAGAGACTGACTGTAACAGTGTGATCCTAGGAGTCCTGGTGTAGTGTATTAGAGTAAAAAAGTGAGTGAGAGAGAAAAAGAGTGCGTGTGTGTGTTTGTGTGTGTGTGTGTGTGTGTGTGTGCGCGCTTGAGACTCCACTGTGTGTGGTGATTCTTTGTAACCATTTGAAGCAGCCTGAGCTGAAATGTAAACATTACATTATATCTGTAGACATTTAGATGTCCCAAGCTCCAATCCTAACACCAACCCAAGGTTGTGTGGGTTATATATTTGGTTTGTGAGGAGAGGACCCAGGCGTGATGACAAACTATCCAAGGATAAATGAAGAACATAATCAAACACGTGCACACACTATGAACTGTCAGCACATGCTAGCTAGACAACGGACCCCAGGTCTTCCTTCTGAGCCAAACTACAACCGACGGTTACAATACTGTCATGTTCTTAACCTTTGCATTGTTATAAGCAGACAACCTCCATTAGGCCCCTAAAGCAAAACATTTTTAAATACAGTGAACAGTGGAGAAAACCCTCCACTGTTCACACCAGAAAAATATCCTGGTGATGACCGTCACTCAACCTCCACCAAAGCCCCAGACAGATGTAGACCCGACGGTACATTTCAATTACAGAAAACCATCATAAGCACTGCTCCCAGCAACATTTGCAGGGAACCTCAGAGAAAACGCAGAGAGGCCTGAATGGTGCTCTTAAGTGTTCCTCTAGAGGCACAAATTAAAAGTGCTACACCTTAAAGGGATAACTGAACTAAACTCTTAGTCAATTCTCATCCCGCTTAGCATCCATTAAAAATGTTGGTAAAGTGGGTGGGAGTGCGTGCGCGCAGGCATGTTCCTCTTGTGATTGAGAGATGCGGTTGGATTATTTAATTTAGATCTCCACTTGAGCATCTCTCTACCCTAAATTGCACTAACAGCTAGCGAGTTTAGCTGCCATCACCACTCGCGCAGCTTTCACACAGTACCAAATGGCACCATAATCCCTAGGCACTACTTTTGACCAATGCACATTAATAGTGCACTACTAGGGTGCGGCATGGGATGCCTTCGGACTGCTGCTGAAAAGTAGCGCTGACTAAGACCAGCGTCTGGAAGAGAGAAAAGCTTCATTCATTACGCTGCTGCTGCTTCATGACTAAACATGTTAAGTGTTTGATATGATACTTTATGCGAATGACAGACTAGAAGGTGACTAGACAGATGTTTGGGAGTGTGTGAGGTGGGGGTCGTGTGTGTGTGTGTGTGCACTTGGTGACTGTCTTGATTTCCATTTTGGGATTTGCATATAGTTCGGTGAGGAATGACTAATGCTTACCCACAGTGATGATATGGTGACATTTTCTTTTCCTACACTTCCTACACACGTGTACCTAATGAATATTCATGAAGACTCTTAAATAAATGCAGGATATAAAGAGTATAGGAGTAACCCCAAGTTACTTGGGTAGGCAAACTTTGTATTTTGTCATTTCCTTGAAGTCACTTCCTGTGAAGAGGAGGGCTACTTCGTCACCCCACCCCTGCGCCGTATGCTTTTCTCCTGTCGGATGCTGTGATGACATGCTCACAACATTCCCGTAATGCAACCACAATGCAAAAAAGAACTTTTGTAAAAGGACTCATTCTGTAGTTTTACTAGAAGTAGATCAGAGGTGCACCCCTCCCATCTCTTCACTGTGTACCTGTATAATGTACATTATATTTCTTCTGTTTTCTAGTTCCCCATTTACCTCCTTTAAGTTGCACTTTTTCTCTCTTTTACAGAGTCTTTCTATCATTTAGACTGCTTTGTTTCCCCAGGTCTTCTCTTACCTTACCTTCCATTGTTCGTTCAGCATCCCTCTATCCTTCATCCCCTCCCCTATCAAGTTTTGTATTCTCTCCCCCCGGGAGAATTATCTGTATGTCCCAAATGATATATTTAATTTCCATCCTGAACTAATGCAGTGGAGCCTGAGAAGGAGAGAGGTAGAAAAGAGAGAGAGGGAGGTAGAAGTAGAAAGAGGTAAGAAGTGAGAGAGATGGAGATGGGGAGCGAGTGGAGGAAAAGCTGTCCCTCAAGCCCAGTCCTCTATTTATGCCTTGTCCTGGGCCTTTAAAGAAACACTGTTGCAGCTTCCTCTTTTGTCAGCCATAGAAGATAGTAGTGTCAGTCACACACACAAACACATGCGCACATGCACACACAAACACATGTATACACACACATAAAAACACAATTGCAAGCACACACACATGCCTGTGTCCCCTCCAGAAGAATATTCTTTCACATGCACTAGTATTTTTATTCTATGTCTTATTATTATGATGTTGTTTTGATGTTTTCATTTGAGTATTTCTTTTTATGCTTTTGTGTTTTCATATTTTCTCTTTTTCTTTGTAAAGTATATTGAATTGCTTCTATGTATTAATTATGCTATATAAATAAGTTTGCTTGCCTGCTTGTATTCATCCTATCTTCACAAATGCTGCAAATCTCTGCTCTGAAGCAATATCAGTTAGCACTGGCTGTAAAAATTACAAGGTGAAAGTACCAAATGTATTACTAAAACTATTTATTAGAGATCAGAAAGCATTTTACTCTATCTCAGCAAAGTTTTTTGCTATTTCTGCATGCATATACGAAAGGGAGCTCCACGTCTACAGCACTGCCTAAAATAACTATGACTGTGTAAAATAGAGATAATGTGTTCCAA
This sequence comes from Esox niger, assembly GCA_016801105.1. Taxonomy (NCBI): domain Eukaryota; kingdom Metazoa; phylum Chordata; class Actinopteri; order Esociformes; family Esocidae; genus Esox; species Esox niger. The sequence goes on along the minus strand of JACXGJ010007023.1, from coordinate 11,523 downwards.
GCTGTACTGTTACCTTTGTGTTTCTATTTTCATATAATTTACCATCATTTCTCATTTAAAAGTACTATCTTGTTATGGCTGTCATCACCTGCCATTACATGGTTGGAGAGTTCATTAACTATAGAGTTCGGAGTGCTTTCTTTAATTGTAGGTTCTCTAAGGTCACATATGTACAGTGCAGTGTCCTACAGGACGGTTGCCTTGGGCCATTACACTTCTAAATGTTTACTAATTATCTACTAATAGCCTTAAATTAAGCCTCTATGTCTACAGAGGCAGATCATTCAACACTTTACATTCGCCCACACACCCATTTAACTCACTTCAAACACCCGCAGAAATTTGCAGTTAGTTTTTGAATGGCTGTCTAAATCCAAAACAATTACTGACAAATCTCTAACTTTCAAATGTAAATTGTCTGGTTCAATTGACCCAACAAGTCCAGTAGGCTTCACATGTATTTACGTACCGACTGCTGTATTAGTATTTATGCTTTATGTTACCCGAGAGGTCACATTCAGATATTTTATTTATGCGAGGTCTGGCCAAAAAAGCAACATACACAGTAAAACATACACAAGACTATACAAAATTAAACACAACATTTAGAGCCGTCTATGGTGCTAATGCATATTTAATGGTTATGTGGTCAGGTGTAGCAAAGGACCTGGGGCTCCATTCCATCTGTATCAGTGAAGCATTGCAGACTTTGCAATAGAAATGTAAAGGTAATTTTCGATGGAGCAGACATAAGCAGAGTTTACGAGCTAAAGCAGGAACATTGCCTTTTGATTTCAGTCAAACTGTAGCAGTAAACTCCCATGATGCAGATTCCATAGAGCCAGAGGATGGCTTCAGCTGACCCAGAACAGAGTAGCAGACTTTGCCCTTCACTATTCCCTGAGGGTTAAGACCAACATGCAAGTATCTCTGGGATAAAAGTCAAGGATTAATTATTGTACCACCTGGTTTTATGAGAAAATCCTAAATGTAACTATCCTGAAAGACCGTGAACACACCGGGCATGTTATCCAGGGCCTCCTCAATGGTCAAAAATCTTAACCCAGAGCGTTTTAGAGGCATGTTTACTCAAGCAAACTGCTAAATGTGCCTTTAGAACACATATTAAACAGTACCTTATGAGTGAACTTCATTCCCTGATCTGAATAGATCCAAATAACTTGATCACTCCTGTCTATTGTCTAGTACAGCCTTTCCCCTTAACTACATGAAGCCCTCCTGTCCAGCACATCCTTTCCCCCTTCACCTCCAGTATCACTCCTGTCCAGCACAGCCTTTCCCCTTCACCTCCAGTATCACTCCTGTCTAGTAGAGCCTTTCCCCTTCACCTCCAGTATCACTCCTATCTACTACAGCCTTTCCCCCTGTATCACTAGTTGAGCCTTTTACAGTCCTCCTGTGATGGCTCAAGTAGAAATAGCATCGAAAATATATTACTCAGTGATGTCAGATAAGCGAAATATTCACTGTCAGCCTGGAAAATGTTCTGATGTTTGTCGTTTTCTAGTTAAATGTGTTTGGGGGACTGGGGAAGTGTGCTTTGTGAAAATCAAATTCTTAAAATATTGGTAGCCCCGAAAACAGAAATACATTTCCTGAAAACCCCTGGACGGCTGTCATTTAGAACTAATGTTTAAGATGTATTATTTGGGAGTTCACTGATTTTAAGCAGGGTTCACAAAAGACCGGATTGGAGACATTGCCTGCATAACAATCAACCTTTTCCAACCACCTGTTATAGCTCAACCAATTTAAATGCAGTCTTAGTATGAAGTGTAAAGATGTTCTTGAGCCAACCTAATGGTCTTCCATCTCCGTCCGTCAGAAGTCTGAACCAAATCCATTTATCTCACCACTACACTATGAGCTATAGCAGCCTAAAGACACTGCCTTCCCTGAGCAAAATAATTGGCCTGATCTTTTTTTGTAGTTCAGCCTGTACAGTCGTCTAGCTTCCTCTAATTATGACTTCCCCTTAGATAATGGTGACCTTCGCATGGTTCATTGTGAACACAGTTATTACATAAAGCATGTGCTCTCTGGCGGAGCCCTAAAATGTTGTTTCGGTAATATGCCCCATGTAAAATAGATTGTAGTGTCCCGATGCCGCAATTGGACACCGTAAGTCTGGCAGTGCTTCTGGATCCGGGTGGTTAGTATGAACGCCTGACGCTTCGTGACTCTGTGGTCTTTGACCATGTAGTCCAACCCATGGGTGACTCACTGGCCAGCGGGTCCAACTGCTAAGCTGCAGGTTTGTGCGGCTGCACACAGCGCTCAGCGAGGTGGCTGCCCGGAGGATCACTGAGTCCAGTACACGCTAACCACCACCGGAGAGGAGCTGTGTACGCCACCGTTGCAGCCGGGCTCCATCGCCTTCTAGAAGGGGAGGGTATGCAGACGAGGCCTGAGCGGCTTTGAACCAAACTGACTTCATCGGACGCACACACAGAGGACAACGCAAGCACCTTGTCCTGTTACAATATAACTGGGTGTTGGGATACAATTCTGTAAGATCAGTTCAGGACATTGCATGGTGGTTATAGCATCTGACCATTAACTGCTAGATTAAATTCCAGAGCCAGCGATGAGAAATATCTGTCGTTCTGTCCTTGAGCCCTAATGCTCCCTTGGCGCCCAATGTGGCAATTTGGAGGTTTGGGTTAAAAGCTGAAGTCAAATTTGGGATGGACCTTTTGTTCAATTGACGACTAAATGAATTGAATCAGCTTTTAGAGAGCAGGACAAATACAGTGGAGTGTGTTCCGCTGCAGCTCTGATTTCAGAGCAAGACCCACACACACACACACACACACGTGCACACTAGAGGAGCTGATGATTTCTCAGTCCGAGGCCAACAGTTCCCTTTTGGCAGATGCTGTCAGATCTACTCATTCTCACTAAAGCAATGTACTGTACACAACAACACACACAGACACACACACACACATACATCCACAGACACACACACATCCACACAGGCAATATTTGGAGCTGTGCCTCTAGCACCAGGCAACACAGTCAGAGGAAAAGTCAGAAAGGAAGGAACAGGTCTTATGCAAACAAGTAGCACAGAATGTCATTTTACTGGCAAAGAGAAACAAAGACAAGGAAGATGCACACAAACCCACACAGACACACAAACCTCTAGAGACTCCCTTTTAGCCCCAAACCAAACCTTAACACTGACCGTAACCCCAAAAACCCTGGAAACTAACCTTAACTCGAGCCTACAAAGCAATTTATAAGGCCTGGCGAAATGCACCCAGTAGTCGTGATTTGCAGTGTGTTAATCGTAGTGCATTCACAAAGGCACATACAGATCCACACAGCCTTGCACACACACATACAGAGCCACGCACCCAGCCACACACACACACACACACACACACACACACACACAGTCACGCACACAGAGCCACACACCCAGCCTCACACACACACACACACACACACACACAGAGCCACGCGCCCACTGAGTTAATGGTAGTACATTCACAAAGGCACACACAGATCCACGCAGTCAGGTACACACACACACACACACACACACACAGATATATACACAGCCATGCACAAAGACACACACACACACACAGATATATTCACAGCCATGCACACAGATATACACGCACAGATATATACACAGCCATGCACATACACACACGCGCAGATACACACACACAGATATATACACAGCCACGCACAAAGAGCCACACACACACATTTACACACAGCCACACACACAGAGATCCACAGAGAACCACACAAACAAAGATCCAAACACACAGATATTCATGCACACAGAGATACACACACATAGAGATCTACAGACAGAGGTGGATTTGTGAGATGATCATGCAGAATGAGATGTCCTACAGACATCACTATGCTAACCAACAGGGACATATTAATCATCATTACCATATTACGGCTTACATCATCTCTTAATTACCATATCACAGTTTATACACCATCCCTTCATTAACATATTATATATTGTACATTATCCCTTCCTTACCATATTAAATCTTATATATATATATCATCCTTTCGTTACAGTTTTACAGTTAATACATCATTTCTATATTACCATATTAGTGTATACATCATTCCTTTATTATCATATTACAATGTATACATCATTCTATTTTATGATATTCATTTCTCTCTCTGTCCTTCTCCCTATGTATCATTCTCTTTATCTCTATATTGGTTTTTCACCCATTAAACCCTCTGCCCCACGGTGTCTCAGTAATCACCCCACCTTTCATCTCCATCGCAACCTTACCCTCCACTTCCATTCCTCCATCTCCTTTTTCATCTCAATCTCTCTCTTTGTATTGATCTTTCGCTCAGTATTTTTATTATTCTAAGAGGTAGAGACAACTTCCAAAGATAATCAGAAGCTGAGATTTTTGTTGTCTGTTTAATGACTTCAATATAGATGGGTGCGTGTCCCGCAAGACAAATAGGAGTGATATCCACATTGGCCAATTGGAGTTCAGCTAAAACCATCAACAACAATGTGTTAGGCGTGATGTCTGTCTTAATGGGACCCCTGCCCTATATAAGTGTGCAAGATATATACAGTTAGGTCCGGAAATAATTGGACACTGACACTAGTTTTGTTATTTTGGTTGTTTACCAAAAAGTATTCAATTTACATTTAGATAATGAATATTGGCTTTAAAAAAGTGCAGTCTCTTTCACATCAAAATTGGAGGGTTTAGGAATTACAGCTCTTTAATATACAACCCCCACTTTTTCCATGGTATCAAATGTAATTGGACAGTTGACTCAAAAGCTGTTTCATGGACTGGTGTGGGCTGTTCCTTTGTCAATTCTTTATCAATTAAGCAGGTGAAGGGTTTGGAGTTGATTCCAGGTGTGGCGTTTTCATTTGGAAGCTGTTACTGTGAACCCACAACATGCAGTCAATGGAGTGAATCAGGCCGTCCTTATGCTGCAAAAAATGAAATCCATTAGAGAGATAGCAGGAACATTAGAAGTGGCCAAATCAACAGTTTGGTACATTCTGCTACACAAAATGCCTGGATGTCCATGGAAGGTCGTAGGATCCGTTCCTTGGTAAAGATAAACCCATTCACAACATCCGGCCATGTGAAGAACGCTCTCCAGGTGGTAGGCATATCTTTATCCAAGTCTACCATAAAGAGAAGACTTTGTAAAAGCAAATACGGAGGGCTCACCAGAAGTTGCACACCATCCATAAGCTTCTAGAATAGAAAGGCCAGATTAGAATGTGCCAAAAAACATCTAAAAAAGCCAGCCCAGTTCTGGAACATCATTCTCTGGACAGATGAAACACTCAAAATGTACAATCTACTATTTGCTTTTTAAAACATTTAGATTTTGCATTTGGACGTATAATTTGGTAAAAAATATTTGTAAAAGACATACTTTCATTTTTCCAACCTCTGTTCAGCATAAGAAGAAGCTTATGTGTCTGGTTCCTGCGTACAATGAAATATACTGATGGAATTCAGATTACATGGTTTACATTCCTACATTACTCCTTATTTGCCTCCTATGCACATCTAGAATGCCATTTAGAAACTGCCATTTGTACCCGAACAACAACTATCCCACTTGTAACATTATACCTAATACTTGTGCATTATCTACCCTTTTCTATTTGCACTTCTGGTCAGATTTTAACTGCATTTTGTTGTACTGTAGTTGTACTGTTTCCAATAATTCAATCTATCGTCCTAAGAAATCTAAAGATTACTCAGAAAACAATGTGTTTATAATGATCCCCCATGAATTGTCTGCAGTGAGTCCACAAGTGACAGCAGAATTTTCTATTAAACAGCTCTCTGTTTGAACTAACAAGAAACATTATTTTCTGTTGCCGTGACCATCAGGCTCCAACGACTTCATTTCGAACAGTTACAAAACTGACTGTCTAAACCAAATTGTTTGAGCTTCGATGTCGTAATTAACTTGTCTAGCTAGACTCAGTGGGCTCTGCTCTCAGCATCACACCACTGTCATAGTTTATTTTTCTCAACACACACAAGCTTCAGAATCAATCTAGAGGTAAGGCAACTACAACAAGGCTTACCATGTAAAGGGGCATTAAGTGCCAAGAATCAAGCCAAGGTAATAGTTCTCAAATATGTGAAAATAAATGCAATAGTGCATACGTTTTTGCCCAGATATGGAAAATGCACTGCAAAACACAATTGACAGTTTTTTTTACTAATTTGTCAATTATTTCACTGGTACAAATTTGTTATTCAATGCATTCCCACTACAATGATTTATTTTACATTATACACCAATCAGCCATAACTTTATGACCACCTGCCTAATATTGCATAAAGCAGGTCCCCGTTTTGCCACCCAAACAGCCCTGACCCGTTGAGGCATGGACCCCGCTAGACCTCTGAAGGTGTGATTTGCTATCTGGCACCCAGACGTTAGCAGCAGATCCTTCAAATCTTGTAAGTTGTGAGGTGGGGCCTCCATGCATTAGACCTGTTTATCCATCGCATCCCACAGATGCTCGATTGGATTGGAGGCCAAGTCACCACCTTGAACTCATTGATGTGTTCCTCAAACCATTCTTGAACCATTTTGCTTTGTGGCATTATCTTCAAAAAGGGCCAATGCCATCAAGAAATACTGTTGCCATGAAAGGGAATATTCTGCAACAACGCTCAGGTAGGTGGTACGTGTCAAAGTAACACTCACATGAATGACAGGACCCAAGGTTTCACAGCAGAACACTGCCCAAAGCATCACACTCCCTTCACCGGCGTGCCTCCTTCCCATAGTGCATCCTGGTGCCATGTGTTCTCCAGGTAAGTGACACACACGCACCTGGCTGTCCTCGTGATGTAAAAGTAAACGGGGATTCATCAGACCAGACCACCTTCCTCCATTGCTCCGTGGTCCAGTTCTGATGCTCACGTGTCCATTGTAACCAGCTTTCGGCAGTGGACAGGGTTCAGCAAGGGCACCCTGACTGGTCTGCAGCTATGCAGCCCCAAACACAACAAACTGCGATGCACTGTGTTTTCTGACACCTTTCTATCAGCACCAGCATTAACATTTTCAGCAATTTGAGCTAAATTAGCTTGTCTATTGGATCGCACCACACAGTCCAGCTTTTGCTCACCACATGAATCAGTGATCCTTGGCCACCCATGACCATGTTCCCAGTTCACCACATTTCCTTCCTTGGAAAACTTTTGGTTGGTACTGACCACTGCAGACCGGGAACACCACACAGGGGCTGCCGTTTTGGAGATGCCGTGACCCAGTTGTCTAGCAATCACAATTTGGCCGTTGACAAAGTTACTTATATCCTCACATTTTTCCTGCTTCTAACACATCAACTTTGAGGACAGAATATTCACTTGCTGCCTAGTATAACCCACCCACCCACAGGAGCCATGATAAAGAGAATGTCACAATATTATGGCTGATCAGTGTGTACTTTACATGTAACATCGATCAACAACACATTTATAACAAGCTCTGTTCATATAACCAACATTTAGAGATACAATGTTCTATTTAATGTCGTTCTTATACCCAAACAAACACAATTTCTTTTGGCAAATGGTATTTTGTGTGAAGTGGAGTTGTAAGATAATTTCAAAGGAATTTACGTTAATACAGGAGAATACTATGCTATTCCATTTCAACTGTTAGCTGGTGCTAGTCATGAATACAGAGACTAAAATAAACAAAAATTGACAAAGGATTAGTTTAATTCAGATAAATCCATGACTAAGCATTGATTTATCTTGCTAATTAACAACTGCGTGTAATAGGATTGGTACTGACATGCATCAACACCTTCATAGAATCCTCTTTGTTTTATTAACTAAACAGATTTACACCTCCCCTGAATTTAACTTGGGTACTGCCAAGAAGTATATTAAAACATAGATGATAAAATGCATGTAATGATATTGGGCAATAAGACAATCCTCACCAGTTGATTGTAGCTGTGTAGGACAGACTAATAACGCTTTCTGTTAATTCATGTTGCAACGTGACCTCACTGCTTACTTATTAATTCCGATTTTTTTCCAGGGCGTGATATATATCTATAGGTGAAATGGAAATGCAAAAACATTTAAAGATGAAGTTAATACTCCAAGGTTAGTGTTATGGATTCATTCTGAATGGTTAAGGAAAGGGTTGGGTTTTAGTAGTACATGTTGTATAACATACATTGCCCTTCAGAATTATTGACTTTGGTAAAGGGTTAGGGTTAAAGAATTACCATATGAGCAAAAAAGTCTATGAATGGGAAAAATGATTGGTCTCACATTCAAAATAAGAGAGAAATCTAACCATTAATTCAGGTAAGAAAAAGTTCTTAATCAAGAAATTAAGATATCTCAAAAAACTAAGCCAATTATTTAGTATTTCATGCACAATCATTTAGTACTTTGTACATCAAGAAAGCAGCATTGACTCAGATAAATTCTCTATGCAGAATGACCCCAGATCTGACAGTCTCTTGTCCTCACTTTTCAGCTGTCCTCCTCAGCTCGCCCCAAATAATTTTATTTGGGTTCAGGTTAGTAGCCTAGGTTGGTACAGTAATTGCAAAAAATCAATTCTGTGGTCAGTGATCCATCTTTGTTTGGATCTAGAGGAAGGTCCAGCAATGACCCTGGTAAAAAGTTAGCTAGATGTTGCCCTGAATCTACTGGTACTTTATCTAGTCCATGTTGGGATTTATCCTTACATGTTTCCAGAGCCTTTGGAAGTTAACCAGCATGCATTACACAATTCCCACATACTTCACAATGGGGAATGGGTTTTTCTGCATGACCATCCCTTTATTCATGTCAAACCTACATCTTGTGTTGGTGGGCAAATAGCTCTACTTTTGCCTTGTCTTGGTCAGATAATTGCATCTACGCTCCAATAATGTTTAATAAACTCCAGCCGTTGACATTTTTATCTTAATGAGAGTAGATGCTTCTTTTTGGCAAGGCATCCAAAAAGCTTGTTAGCAGTTTAATTACAGAATTGGAGACTTTGGAGACCCCACTAATAAATTAAAACATATGCACTTCCCTAACTGGGAAGTTAGCAATTTTTTTACCTCTCAAAATCATCCACTACTGTGTGTGAACGGGAAAAATATATAATACATTTAAGTGTATTAATTATTAGCAGAGATGGGTTTTGAAGTTTCTGAATTCGGAATTTCTGAAAGTCAACAATGCTTTGCTCCATTTCATGTGTGCTTTCTGACCTGGTCCATGTTGATAGATGCCTAATGGATTTGGAATGTGTGTCATCTGATATTGATATAAGTGAAACAGGAAGTCATGGATAACCATTTACCAGTTCCTAATGGCTCACACGATATTGGAAAAAATATATATACTCTACATCTCTGGAAAAAATGAAGATACCAATGCACCTTTTTCGTTCCTTTCCAAAAAAGTTGAAAAGGAATGTTTTCAGTGAGGAACAGAATTGTAAAATTTCCAGTGGTCTCTTAATCTTAACCCTTCTGTTCCTCACACAAAACCTTCCTTTTCAACTTTTTTGGAAAGGAAAGAAAAATGTGCAGTGGTCTCTCCAAAGCTGTATATATAGGACGATATTATTGATACTTCTACTGAATACGGTACATATATGTCAATTTATATACACGTTTTACTGTAGATTAATATCTGGATGCTATATTTAGTATAAATACACAAGATTTCACACACTTGTATTTTATAACATACACTTCGATCTATAGTGGTCTCGCTCAATGTTCTGAGTGCTTTGGGTTGTGACCTAAATTTCCCTAGCACACGCTATTTATATCTTCGGTTTTGTTTGTGCGAGCAACCCTCCTCGAAGCCACTTTCGCTTAAGGGATGTTTTCTATTCCCTGCTATCTCTGTTTTTCTCCATTATTGTTTTCTTCTCATTCTGGGGCATTTTCCTAAATTTGGTTATGGTAGTGGAGTTTAATTAGCATATTTCTTTCCTTTATCTTTTCCCACCCCCTTAGAATTCTCCGACCGCAATGTCAAATCTAAGTCTCTTCCTGCCTCTTTCTCTTTTTATTTCTCTGTTGAGTTGAGAAACCAGTTGGGATGAGTGGGCAAGTCAGGGTTTTAAAGTGTGGTGCAGAGGAGGAAAAGTAGGCGGCAACACCATTCTTACATCTAGAGTGTCAGTCTGTATGTGTTAACTTGACAAATACTTATCATTCATTGTCAAGACAGATATTTATGGCTTGACAAGGACAGCAAATGGAGTTGAAAGATCCCAAACAGTGCACTGAAATAGTGTCTCGTTCTGTAACCCCGTTTCCAAAGAAAGCCGGGACGCTGGGGATAATGTAAAGAAAAACAGAATGTGATGGTGTGCAAATCATTTAAACCTTATATTCAATGGAAAGTATTACAAAGACAACAAATCAAATGTTTAAACTGAGAAATGTTATTGTCTTTTGAAAAAGATATGCCCACTTAGAATTTATTGCCAGCAACATGTTTAAAAAAGGCTGGGACAAATGTACACAAGGTACAAGACCAAAAACCAGTATTGGATGGCCGTGATCTTTGCACCTTCAGGGCGGCACTGCATTAAAAACATGATTCTGTAGTGGAAATAACTGCATGGGCTGCATCCAGAAATGTAAGTTAAAACTACCAAAGAAAAAATGATATAAACAAGATCCAGAACCGTCGCCGCCTTCCCAGGGCCCAAGCTCATTTATGATGGACTGAGGTGAAGTAGAATACTGTCCTATGGTTTGACAAATCAAAATTGTAAGATATATTCGTGAATCTCGGACATCGCATCCTACGGACAAAAGAGGAGAGGGACCATCCAGCTTGTTATCAGCACACAGTTCAAGAGCCAGCATCTGTGATGGTATGGGGTGCATTAGTTTACATGGCATGGGTGATTTGCACATCTGGGATCATTAATGCTGAATAATATATACAGGTTTTGGAGCAACATATGCTGCCATCCAGACAATGTCTTTTTCAGGGATGGCCTTGCTTATTTCAGCACGACAACGCCAAACCACATTCTGTACGTATTACAACAGCATGGCTGTTGCTAAACTGGCCTTTGTGCAATCTAGACGTGTCACCCATTGAAAACATTTGGCACATTATGAAATGTCAAATATGACAGAGGCTGAAATCGGATATCAACCAAGAATGGGAAAACATTTCAAATTCAAAACTACAGCAATTGGCCTCCTCAGTTCCCAGTATTGATAAAAGAAGAGGTGATACAACACAGTGGTAAACATGCTCCTGTCCCAACTTTTCAATCAACCAATCAATCAAATTTATTTTATAAAGCCCTTTTTACATCAGCAGTTGTCGCAAAGTGCTTTCACAAAACACCCGACCTTAAACCCCAAGGAGCAAACAACAGTAGTGTTGAACTTCAGTGGCTAGGAAAAACTCCCTATGAGAGCCGAAATTTAGGAAGAAACCTAGAGAGGAACCAGGCTCCGAGGGGTGACCAGTC
>JACXGJ010007022.1:17872-32120 GCA_016801105.1 Esox niger | reverse complement strand
CTTCTAGCTTTCTGTTTTATATTTTACCTCAATTCTATTATCCTATGTTTTATTATTTATGCTGTTTTTATATTTCTCTTCTTAATTTATTGTGTTATTAAATGTACATCCTGCTATATTTGACCAATTGTAATGAAAGTTCTGGTGCTATCAGAGGAATAACCTCTGTGTAAACTGTTTCTGATTTTATTGCATTATTACTATTTTCACTGTAAAGCACATTGAATTGCTTATATGTATGAATTGTGCTATATAAATAAACTTGCTTGCTTGCTTCTTGGAAAACAAAGACATTTCTAAGTGTCCCCAGGCTTTTTAACAGTAGGTTACCTCTCCACCAACTTTGCATACATTTATTGGAATCGGTAGCAATCTAGCATAACCAAGTACTGCTTTGACATGCAGTAGCCTGTTGCAAGAGGTGGAAATGCGCACACATTAGCCCAGTGGTTCTGAGGGCTGTCAGCTGCCTCTAACAAACTCCCAGGCTTACTTGTGCTGTTCCAATTTATATGAAAATTAAAATCTAGTATTCCGACACATGACTAGGAATGGAACGATAGAAGATGTAAGTACTAATCGCGATGGAAAATACTCATTATTATGAAATCGTGGCGAAATGCCATAATCGGCATAATTGTAAATCGGGATAATCCTCACGAGAGACTTGAACAAGATCTGCCAGTCGCACAATTGTCCCTGACTGCATATTTTATTTTACAAGTGGAGCACACATTTCACGTTATACCACGCCACTAAACATCCTCTTCAATATATGGTCAATGAAGCCGGATGGCGCTGCTATCGTAAATAGAAGAATACTGTCAATTACAATAAAAATCTACATTAAATTCTTAAGCAGTGGTCAACAATGTTAAGCTCAAACAAACCAATTAGATATATCCTAGAAGTTACCAGAGATCCATGCAGAAAAAAACTGCTGACTGCAAATTGTAGTAAATATGAATAGGATATACATAATATATATTATATATCCCTTTTGATTTTCTAATAAAAAAAAATTATATTGTAGGCTAATTGTCTAACGCTTTCCTACTGAAAAAGACAAATAGGTTAGAATATAATTTGTGGGGTCCAAAAAAGCATTGACTATCTGTATGAACTGCACAATATATGATGCGCACCACATAACTGGGAGCTGTTATAATGAATTATAAAATTATTATGAAGAATCGACACATCAGATGGTTAGCTAATAAGGCACATAAAATGCACACGGAAGTGCCTGCACCCTCAGGTCAGTATAATGCTAAGAAATGTAATCTATTTTCACCTCTGACCCTCAGTGACTTGAAAAAGCTCTTGCCAGTCAGTGAAATGTCCCTGATGACCTGTTTTATCCACAGGGTAGAGCGCATATCTCACTAATCGTATAGTGAAGCCTAGACTTTATATTTTAAAAAAGTAACTACAAACTTTTCATTGCAAGAATGTAATCTTAAATTAGGAAAATACCCATTATTTCCATCAGAATATTATCGGTCTCTTACCCGGAGGATGCGGAAGAACAAACACCTCAGAACCACTTGAATGTGCTGTACTGTCCGCAAAGAAAGTGTCCTGAGGTCCTTCTTGGATCACAAAATAAATATCCCTGCTGAACTCTGTGACATTGTTATCTGATACCCAAAATATTCTACAGATATTTTATAAATCCGATCCAAAATATGCCAGGGATGAGGGATAATCCGACCTTAAATTTTGCTGGATAATGAGAGAAACATGCAGAACATTTTTAGAAAATATAAATTAGACATACTTTATGATACATAAATCTCTTTCAAATCACACTTATATTTTAGGCTAATTCTTAACGCTTTCCTACTGAAAATTACAAGATGAAAAGAACAACTACTGCGTGGGCCAAAATAACATTGTCAGTCTGCATAATCTGCTGCTCAATACATGATGTGCACAACATAATGGGGAGCTGTTATAAAGAATTATACATTTATTATAAAGAATCCACACATAAAAATAAGCCTACCCATAGCTAATAAGTCAAATAAAATGACATTTTCACCCCCAATTCCCAAATTCTCATATCGTCCCACCTCTAGTCATGATATTCCAAATTGAGCTCAGATGCATCCTGTGTCCTCTGATTATCGTTGAGATGAAGAGGCAAATTCTTTTCTTACTGGCCTCATCGGGCCAGCTGGCCTGAAATCTACTGCCCCGACGGCATTTTTACTGGCTCATAGCAAATTGAAAAAATATATAAAATGTTACTTATTTAGTATGTAAATATCTCATCATCAGAACATTGAGATATATATCACAGATTTGCATGTGATATGAGACATGAGAGCAGATGCAAGCAATTGCTGTTTACATATGATGCAACGTACATCATTACTTTCAATGGGTATCAAATATTAGCAACTATAAATATATTTATCTTTTCATGAAGACAACTGCTATTTGACGTGAAATAAAAGCATGAAAATAAAATAACCAAGTTAATATATTTATGTTAACACAAATATGATGCAATACAGTACTTGCACTAGTTGGTTGACTGGCTTATTGTGTGTCACCGCGCTTAAACAGGCAGAGTTAACATGACACTGACTGTTGACGACAATGATACTATACCAGACCGAGAGGGGAGATGCACCACAGAAATATTTTAATACGAGAAAAAGCGAAAATCAAAGCAGGAAGAGTGACAAAGACAAAAAGCAAAGGTTTTAGTATGATACAATGAATATAAATGGGGAAACTGAGCACTGGACTGTCTTTGTCCACTGGCTCTGCGTTATGTCTTACTGGCCCCAGGCCAGCGGGCCATCGTTATTGTTGAACCCTGAATGTGTAGCAAATTCAATCAACTGGAAATGACTTAGAAAGACATCAACAGACGGTCCCCATATCCACTTCACAGTGTACAGTGTGCCAGAGTAAACACCAGGCCATGATGTTCAAGAAACTCTCCCTAGACATCCAAAATAGAATTGTGCTGAGGCATAGATCTGGGGAAATTCACAAAAACAAAATAGGTCAAATATTGAAACTTTCCAGGAGCATGGCAGGCTCCATCATAGTGAAACGCAAGGAGTTTGGAATCACCAAGACTTTCTAGTGCTGGCATTCCAGACAAACTAACTAACTGTGTAAGAACGTCCTTACCCAGGGAGGTGAACAAGAACCCAATGGCCACTCTGCAAAAATCGTGACACTGTTAGAGATTGCAGAATCTGTCAGAAGGATAACAATCTGTACAGCACTCCATCAATAAGGACTTTGTGGTAGTGAGTAAAAGTTATGACATGCCGCCTGGAGTTGCCAAACGATACTTAAAGGACTCTAAGACCATTCGCCTAGCTAATATCATTCCGTTCCTACTGTGACACATGGTGGTGGGAACATCATACTATGAGATGAATCTTTCGGCATGACCCAAGGAACCAAAGCATACAGCCAAGACAACACTGGAGTGGCTTCAGAAAAGTCTGAGAAAATCTCCTTGAGAGGTCCAGCCATGCAGGACTTGAATCCCAATGAAAATTTGCGGTCAGGCTTAATGATCACAGTTCACTTACACTCGCAACCAAATCTGAGAGCTATTGTGTGTAGAATGATGGTAAAATAAAGTAAATAACTTCAGTATAAATGTATGTAGGCAATTTCCTAAATAAATTCCACTTTCCAACAGATCATCTACAAATTAAAATTTCAGACTACTGGCAATCAACATAGGACAGGTTGTGCCACCATACTCAGCCCAAGATCCCCAAGGTAACATCCTAGGGAGCTACAAGCCTCTTGACACAATCAACGTCAATGTGCATGAGTCAACTGTCAGAAAGAGGCTGGACAAACATGCCCTTCATGGGAGATCAGAAAGCAGCCTCTGTTCTCAAAAAAGAAGTTCTACGTGACTTACTGACGTCTGCCAGAAAACACTAATACTACTGGAACAATGTGCCCAGTACAGACAAGTCAAAGGTAAAATTGTTTGGCTGCACTGTTTGGCAAAGTTGTTTGCCCACCGTGTTTTCTGAAATTTCAACGGTGCCTTTAAACAGAAGAACCTCATAGCGACCATTAGGCACTGATGCCCCAGCATTAGTTTTGGGCTGCTTTGCTGTTTCAAGGACAGGCCAACTAGCCATCATTGAGTCAAACAGGAATGCCCCATTTCACCAGTGAAAGGTTGAGGAAAATGAAGCTGAGCCGAACATGCATCTTTTGATTCAAGACACACAAATGATGCGACAAGAGAAGTAATGGAATCTGGGATGGCAGAGTCAAAGCCCAGTTCACAATCATATCGAAATGCAGTGAGAGGACTTGAAGCAGGACTGGCATGCCAGACAGCCCTCATAACATAGTTGACACAATACTGAAAAGTGGGAAATAATTCCTCCCAATGCAAGACCGATAGAAAGTTACAAGAAACAGGTACATAAATGTTTTTCGGCCTAAGGGGGCAAAACAAGCCACCGAAGCTAGGGGTTTACTTATATAATCTGTTCTATAAAATTACATTTCAGTTGAATTTTAATAACGATTGCAAAGTATAATCTTTCTGTGTCATTTGTTAAAAAGTTTAACGTTATCAGTCAATGGTGTTGAAGAGAATACTGTATATCCAATATATACATCCAATATATAGCTCCGGAAAAAATTAAGAGACCACAGCAACTTTTTTTGTTCCTTTCCGAAAAAGTAGAAAAGGAAGGTTTTGAGTGATGAACAGAAGGGTTAAAATTAAGAGACCACTGCAAATTGAACACTTCTGATCCTCACTCAAAACTTTCCTTTTCAAAATTTTTGGAAAGTAAAGATAAAGGTGCAGTGGTCTATTTATTTTTTCCAGATATGTTCAAATATGTAAAAAAATCTGTTTTAAAAGGCACGCCTATTTCTGCTGGCCAGTGATTAGAAGAGATGAATGTTGTTGCCCAGGCTGAATTTGATCCGTGGTTTACTATGTGACAGACGGTCTTTAACCACTATGCTATTTAAACAGCGGGTGTGGGTGCACGTGATGTGTGTAGAGATGTGGTCTGTTTACTTCTTGCATAGTCGAAACTCCACTGTTCTCAAAACTAGTTCTGTACATTAGCTAACATCCAGACCTACAACAGGTATAACAGGATCACTACACAACATTCAACACGTTAAATTAGAAAGAGATTCATGTAGATGGCTAGCTAACAGCTATACAGTACCTATAATGAAAACAATGACTCAAATCAGTCCAATGCTGGTTTGTTTCTTTACAAAACAGTGACAATTGAATAGTTAATAACTACGCCATGTAAACAACGCTATGCAAATCAAAAATCGAGAAAAATGCATTAATCATCGGTACAGCTCGTCCATCGCAATATAACCATAAACAATAACATTTTAGGCATACTATAGGCATACGAATCTTTAACCGTTACGCTACTTAACAATGGGTAGTCAGTCAGTCACCCACCCAGGCAAAAAAAACTGCCAGGGTAGCTTTACTTACTGCCAGGGTAGCTTTCTATCTTGGTTGCCTGTTCATGCTCTAGTGGCTCCCTGTTGTAGGTTGGGTGCCAGCGAGCTACATAACACAATTTGCTCCTCTCCAAATAATGCGACACCCAATTCATGACCATGGATTTAATCATCACAGCAACTCCTCAACAGCAACCACAATTGTGATTGTATGCCCAAAACCAACTAAACTAATCACTAGAGCACGATGACACAAGGCAGCCCTGTCGAACACCCTACCCATCCATCCCAGATAGGGCTAAATCAATTTGTACCAGCCTCAGTGGAATTCTGGAACTTTTAACAAACACATTGTCATGTTTGCAGACCTAGCTGATGGGTATTTAGACTAACTAGTACTAGGCTCAGAGTAAAACCCATCACTAGTGAAATGTTCGGCTTTGTACAGAGATCCTGGATCATGTTAGTGGTACATCACTAATAAACACTGAACATAATTATAAACACAACACTTTTGTTTTTGCCCGCATTCATCATGAGCTGAACTCAAAGATCTAAGACTTTGTCTATGTACACAAATTGCCTATTTCCCTCAAATCTGTGTTAGTGAGGACTTCTCCTTTGGCGAGATAATCCATCCACCTCACAGGTGTGGCATATCCAGATGCTGATCAGACAGCAATAGTATTGCACAGGTTTGCCTAAGGCTGGCCACAATAAAAGGCCACTTGAAAATGTGCAGTTCTATCTCACAGAACAATGCCACAGATGTAACAAGTTTTGAGGGAGCGTGCAATTGGCATGCTGACTGCAGGAATTTCCACCAGAGCTGCTACCCGTGAATTTAATGTTAATTGCTTTACCATAAGCAGTCTCCAATGGTGTTTCAGAGAATTTGGCAGTACATTCAACTGGTCACACAACCGCAGACCACGTGTAACCACACCAGCCCAGGACCTCCATATCCAGCATCTTCACCTCCAAGTTCATCTGAGACAAGCTGCTGCAACAATCAGTTTGCATAACCAAAGAATTTGTGCACAAACTGTCAGGAACCGCCTCAGGGAAGCTTGTTGTCCTCATCGGGGTCTCAACCTGACTGCAGTTCGTCATCGTAACAGACATGACTGGGCAAATGCTCACATTCGATGGTGTCTGGCACTTTGGAGAGGTGTTCTCTTCATAATGAATCCAGGTTCACTGTACAGGGCAGATGGCAGCCGTGCATGGCGTCGTGTGAGTGAGCGGTTTGTAGATGTCACCGTTGTGGATCGAGTGGCCCATGGTGGCGGTGGGATTATGGTATGGGCAGGCGTGTGTTATGGACAACGAACACAGATGCATTTTATTGATGGCATTCTGAATGCACAGAGATACCATGACAATACTGAGACCCATTGTTGTGCCATTCATCCACGACCATCACCTCAAGTTGCAGCATGATAATGTCCATGTCCTGCCAATATCCAGCAACTACGCACAGCCATTGAAGAGGAGTGGACCCACATTCCACAGGCCACAATCAACAACCTGATCAACTCTATGCTAAGGAGATGTGTTGCACTGCGTGAGGCAAATGGTGGTCACACCACATACGGACCGGTTTTCGGATCCTCCCGGCCCCCCTAATTTTCGAGTGGCCTTTTATTATGGCACACCTGGGCAATAATCATGCTGTCTGATCAGCATCTTGATATGCCACACCTGTGAGCTGGATGGATTATCTCGTCAAAGGAGGAGTGCTCACTAATGCAGATTTAGACATATTTGTGAACAATATTTGAGAGAAATAGCCCTCTTGTGTACATAGAGAAAGTCTTAGATCTTTGAGTTCAGCTCATGATAAATGGGTGCAAAAACAAGTGTTTCATTTATAATTTTGTTCAGTGTATATCAATTGGAATCCAAGCTGATACTAAAAGCTGTCACCTTATAAATAAAAACAGCAAGGTGTTTGCATGTGCAGGCTTATCGTATGTTGTAGTTGTGTTCATATTAATGTGTATAACTATTACATAGGGACTAAAACATAACCTTGCATTTGTAAACAAGGCTTGTGTGAATCAGACAGAGACAATGTTAACATATCCAGAAAACTCATGCTTAGCATATAATCTTTGCAACACATATTCATCACGACGGTAGCAGCAATACTGCTTATTAACAAATTATATGAAATACCAACTCTTAATTGAAATGTCACCAACCATACCTAGCTCGCTGGCATGCTGCCTAGGCTTGAGTAGTGTCGGTACCGTCCTTAGCTAACATAGCTATCGAAGAAGTTAGCTATGTAGTTGGGATATTTTTCAAAAGTTCTTAACGCCAACAGTCCAATCGACAATAACACGTACTACGACACACCGCAGCAAACTTTAGCTAGGTAACTACCTCAGTAATGTCAACAAATCAACAACTTACTAGCTACACCCTATCCCGTTAGTGTGGTCGATGTGAAATAATGCTAACGCTAGCTTAGCAGGCGAGAAAACTTGAACCAGCTAGCTACAAGTAATGTACATAATGTACAGTAAGGTACCTAGCAGTTGCCAACTCCGATTATTAATTTTGTGTGGTGTGTAGTCATTGCATGGTGATATGACAAGTGTTGTATGTATTGGCTCACTTAAGGCTGTTTCACGTAGTTTACTACAGTCATAACATCCACATTAACCTTTTTTTTTTTTTATCTAGCTAGATAGCATTAGCTGCGGTTAGCCAGTTGAAACTCACCCTTCCGATAACGCCAGGTTTGAGCGAGGCAGAAAATGTCGTGTGCTTCAACCGATTTTGGACAGAAAGATTAGTGGACTTGTACTCTTTTCGTATGTTATATTCTCCTAACACTGATTCCGGGTGTTTTCAAAGTTGTCAAACGATTTGTTGCTTGGCTGTGTAGAGTTGGTTAAAATCTCCACCCTT
Source organism: Esox niger (assembly GCA_016801105.1). NCBI lineage: Eukaryota > Metazoa > Chordata > Actinopteri > Esociformes > Esocidae > Esox > Esox niger. The sequence goes on along the minus strand of JACXGJ010007022.1, from coordinate 23,738 downwards.
GGAATACCGGGGAGGGGGGTCTGGGGGGGAGCGCGATTCTCGACAGTCAGGCAGATACCAAAGATGGCGGCTGTGCGTTCCACCGCCTCCCTTCGTGACAATTAGGGCGGGGAAAGTGTAAGCTATAGGAAGTTCAGGGAACAACAAGAAAAACTCACCGGATACTAACAGCGACATTTCTGTCTTACAGACCTTTTCATTCAGAAGATCGTATAGGCATTTTTATTAAATTGCTGTTTTACAATGGGTAAAATATTTCAGTGTTTATTTTGAGGTTGAGATTTCCATTGTCGTCCTCAGTCCAAGTATTGTTCGGGGACCCCAGTACAACCCTATTGCTTTAAACACCCTCTGACCTAAACACGTTTTGGTAGCATCAAAGCTACCAAAACGTAGCATATAATTATAATGATGACATGGTATTTGCATATTTAATAGTGCACGAGTTTTGGAACAAAATTTCGCAGCATGGTCGTTTGATATAATCAGCTACAGTTACACGTGTTCATGAACATAAGTAGATGTGGGCTATTAGTCTTGGAAACACATAAGTAAAATTGTGCTGCGTACAAACCAGTTAGGACAGAAGCAGTAATTAAACATCTCTCCCAAAATGATCAGCCCTACCAATAAGGGTGCGTCTCTCTGTGAGAACAGATATATATATATACACACACAAATAGACAAATAAATTAAATGAATACAGTGGGGCACATTCATGACATAGGAATAGAGTATTCAGCAGGTGTCTGATCAGCTCTTTTATTTTATCTTTTAGGGAATAAAGTGAGATGAGTTTGTCGAGCTTAAGGGTCGTATGCAACTCATGCCAGTCATTGGGGGCAGCAAACTGAATTGAGAATCGATCAAAAGAATTGGCTTTGGAGTAAACAGGGTGATATACTATATCTTCCGGAGCGCATGTTACGCTACAAAGATGTTAAGTAGTGAATCAACGTCGGTTAACGTAGAGCGGGTATTTACATAAAATATAAAGAACTTCTGTAGGTTATCGTACTGTGCGTTATTTTCTTTGATACCAAATATATTTTTTTCTATTTAGAAAAGACGCAACAGTGCAGTTTATTAAAGCCAAGGGGCATCTAGATTAACAAGAAGGATTTTAAATGATAATCTTTTTACATGTGATTTTATATAAGACCATTTCAGAGTTGAATCGGAGTGGTAGCGTTATGGTGTTGCATATTCAAAGTGATTTATGTGGGTAATAAGAAGTAATATATTATGTTTGTTTTAGTCGTGCATTTAAATAATATCGCCCGTCTTCTAGAATTGCTCGAAATAGGCCGCAGTGAGATTTATTCTAATCACTCCTATAAGGAGTGTGTGCTGTTTTGTCCTTTCACTCTGTACTCTAAGGTTTGAACAGAAGGGACATGCCATGAGATATATTGCACAGCATTCCTTTAATTTAAATGATTTTGTGAAATTGCTTAAAAATGTAAATGTTTCAACATTATATCCATACTTGCAGCAGTTGAAATGACCAGCATTTTCGGAACTATTGATGAAATAATTATCATAGCATGGTAGATAAATAGTTATTATCCTTACACGTTATTAGGACATGATTAAAACGGCAGCATGACCGGACTCAGCAGTACTTCGGCAGAAACAGTAGATGGCAGAAGCACCCCAATGTATGTATATCGGGCAAAATGGGGTGGCCAGGAAGAAGTTGCGACAACAAATTGCGGAAGTTATCTGCGTGGACGAAGTTCGCGTCCATTGCAGTCTCGTGGTGAAAATGGTGGCTGGCTCAGAACAACAGCAGGGCCATAGAGCCGGGGCGTATAAACAGAAAAATAAAGGACATAAGCATGGCAAACATCGGACGAAGGGAGAAATTGAACGGGAGAGCAAGGGTACGTTTGTAACTGCCGATTCTGTAGCCATGGACTGCACATGTATGTTTTGCAGAACAACCGAACACGTGCTTCAAGTTCGGCTTCGGAAGGTATTTTAGCTGGTTCTGACAATATGCGAATTTGATAATGGGAACGTCATAATTGCCATGCATTTTGGTATAATACCACGAATTCCCACGTAACAGGTTGGCATTGGCCTGCTTAAGCCATATTTTGGTGAATGTGGTGGTGCCTTACATTGTGATGGATACTGTTTGGTCACCTGTGATACAAACTATCCCCGTCCCACCAGAAACGTTATGCAGACCTTCCAATGGCAGCATACAGGCTAACAGCCGTTAGTATTCCGGGAGTATAGAATGTCCTTTTCGGACACCCCCATGTACATTACTAGTACCCTTGTTTGGGAACTATTGATCCATATTTGATCCTGCTGCTATCTGACTGTCATTCACTCTTAACAGGCCGAATCAACCCTATACAAAGGGCATAAACGATTAAATACAAATCTGTTATTTCATAGAAATGTTTCAAAACATTTTGACTTGAGTAGTTTCTTTTACTTAAAGAAATCATACAGCAACCTTCCAAATCGTTTTACCCTGACAATGTTTTAGCTTGTCATAAATTAAAGTTGCAATTTGTTTATGACATCCTGCAGAATAACTATTGCTTGGATTCTCCTATGTAACAACTCGTACAATTTCAAATTAAACCATGATACATGGTAGCTGGTCAAAACAAAATAACCATTAAAACTTAATTTCGTTTGTATGCAGCACACAGTGGCACACTACACATGTCGGCAGCCATTTCCATTAATACCCCCACCCCTTTAATCTATATTATTGTAATTTACATTTGAGTGATGTCGTCCCCAATAGGTAGAGTGTCTGTAACGGCTCTCACCAAGAAACAGAGGAAGGAGGCTAGAAAAATGGATAAACGACACAAAGCCAGCCAGCTACGGCGGAATAAGAAGGATCTGGTGAGATGCTGTTGCTTTTGACAATGTTATGATACTGCCACAGGCAGCACCCCATATATTGAGATGAGCGACATGCTACACTTAATGCTCACTGTCACGGAGAGGACTATAGGTCCGTTAGCAGGAATGCAAACAAACACTCCTTGTGTATGGCGGCAGCTACCTGTAATCCTGCATACCTGTCCTGTTCAGGTGCTGACAGAGAAACGTCGTCTGGGCAGCAGGGATGGCCCCCCCCACATGGTGGCAGTGGTGGCCCTGCATGCGGATGTGGATACTGAGGCTGTGATGAGGCTGTTGCGGTGCGAAGAGGCAGGCGGCTTGGTGCGTGAGGTCCAGAGTGTGTGTGGTGTTCCTGACAGCTTTGGCCTGGTCATGCCACGCTACAAACAAAGATTCACCTTCCTCCGTGCTGATACAGGTAACTTGGCTTTTGCTGCATAAACCGTTGTGCTCAAGTTTGCATACTCTTGGAGTATTGGTAATATATGTACCATTGGTAAAGAGAGCATGAGTGAGCAGGCAAAACGCATGTGTTCTATTTCTTATGGGTCTCACATTCAACTATAGGTCTTAACAGAACAACACAATCTTAAAACAATACATTGCAACAAAAATTGCAATGACCTTAGTACTTAATACTGTGTATTGCCCCCCTTAGCATCAATTACAGCGTGCCGTCTTTTGTAGTAGATGTCTGAGGCCCCAAATTCTTGCAGGTGTTATAGCTGCCCTTTCGTCTTGGAAAAATGCCTCTAGGTCATGCAAAGTCTTTGGTCATCATTCATGAACCGCATGTTTGAGATCTGCACAGAGGCTTGATGATATTAAGGTCAGGAGACTGTGATGGCCTTCAACTTTTTCTGCTGTAACCACTGGAGGGTCAACTTGGTCTTGTGCTGAAGGACCACATGCGTGGGTTTTGGACAGAAGAATCCAAAATGTCCGCCAGTATTTTTTGATAACATACTGCATTCATCTTGCCATCAATTACCACAAGATTTCCTGTGCCTTTAGAGCTCAAACACCCCCAAAACATCACTGAGCCACCACCATGCTTCACAGTGGGGATTGTATTCTGTTCATATTGGCCTTATTGACCTTTCTCCAAACATAGTGTGCCTGGTTGTGATCATAATGCTCTATTTTTGTCTTGTCTCTCCAAATTACAGTGTGCCAGAATTTGTGAGGTGTTTCAAGGTGATATCGGACATATTGTAACTGGGTTTTTTGTTGCATTTGTACAGTAAAGGCTTCTTTCTGGCAACTCGATCATGCAGCAAATTCTTGTTCAAGTATCATTGTATTGTGCTTCTTGAAACAACCACACCGTATTTTTCCAGAGCAGCCTGTATTTCTTTTCTGCTTCCCATGGTTCAGTATCTAGCCTGTTCGGTGCATCCACAGTGAATAAGCCACAGGTGTGGGAATAAGCCACAGGTGTGGGAATAAGCCACAGGTGTGGGAATAAGCCACAGGTGTGGGAATAAGCCACAGGTGTGGGAAATTCACCTATCAATTGCCATTTTAACTTGTGTGTTTCACCTTGTCTGTAAGGCTGAACATTCAAGGGTATGTCAACTTGTGATTAGGGCCATTTGGGTGATTTTATTATGATTTAATAAGGAGCCAAAAAATTTACAATAAATGGCTTCATATGATCGCTATTCTTAAACAAAACATGTTCAATAATATTTTTGCACGATTGGTGATATTTGCAATATCAATGCAACATTTCACAATTTCTGCCATGGAATGCAAACTAATGCGCACAACTGTAGTGCACACACAGTATACATTAAAATGTGTTTGAATACAGGTATCACAATTTCTTTGTCTGGCTGTATTGAATGTTCTAACATTCTTGATGCTCTTCATCTCTCTTCCCTCTAGCTGACTTGCACTCTTTTCTGGATGTGGTGAAGGTAGCAGACAGTCTGGTGTTTGTGCTGGAGTCCACCGAAGGCTGGGACAGCTATGGAGATTATTGCCTCTCCTGTCTCTTTGCCCAGGGGCTACCTGCCTATGGTGAGCTTCCTAACAAGCTGTTCCCCAAAAAGTGCTCCCTGGATTCTGTTCTACCTGTTATTTAGCACAAAAAAAAAAAGCCTTTACATAAAATGTCTAGAACCTTTGTCCTTCCTCTGTATCCATGGTCATCTCTGGTATTTACCAACATCTCTCTGGCCCCCAGCTCTGGTTTGTCAAGGTATCTCAGACCTGGCTGTTAAGAAACGGATGGATTCACGGAGGACTTTGACCAAGATCTCTGAGGTCCGTTTCCCCGGGGCACGCCTCTTCCCCCTGGACTCAGACCAGGATGCCACATTGCTGATCAGACACCTGGGAACACAGAGGCAGAAAAGGCTGGGCTTCCGCTCCCGACGCTCTCACCTCCTCGCCCAGCGTGTCTCCTACACGCCCAACAGCTCAGAAGGTGGTATCTCTACGGGCCATGGCACCTTGCATGTGTCTGGGTATGTCCGAGGACGCCCTCTGCAGGTGGACAGACTGGTGCACATCGCTGGGTTTGGAGACTTCCAGCTAAGTCAGATCGATGCGCCCATGGATCCTCTGCCTCTCAATGTCACTAGCCTTCGCTCTGCCAAGCCGGGAAAGGAAGGAGATGTCGACATGCAGGTATGTGTCACTTTCATAACTTATCACTGGCTGATACGATCATGCAGAAAATACACAGCCATTTAATTCATTTATAAACAACTCACTTAACAAGGCTGCTTCTGCGCCTTGGCAGTACGTCCTAAACGTTCTCTCTGCGCCTTGGCAGTACGTCCTAAACGTTCTCTCTGCGCCTTGGCAGTGCGTCCTAAACGTTCTCTCTGCGCCTTGGCAGTGCGTCCTAAACGTTCTCTCTGCGCCTTGGCAGTGCGTCCTAAACGTTCTCTCTGCGCCTTGGCAGTGCGTCCTAAACGTTCTCTCTGCGCCTTGGCAGTGCGTCCTAAACGTTCTCTCTGCGCCTTGGCAGTGC
>JACXGJ010007022.1:0-17772 GCA_016801105.1 Esox niger | reverse complement strand
GAGGCTGAAGGTAAATGGAGAGTGGGTGTGCTGTTACATTTTGTATTTTACACAGTTATAGGTGATGTCACTCAGCCCCCCAAATTCACTCAAAGTAGGTTCAATTGTTTGTGCCTAATTTTTGCGGTTGAAAATGTAATTTGTGCTGCTGACATTCTTTAGATATTAAATAACATTTGCTAGATCATTCCGAGGACACTCAGCCCCCCAACATGCTCCAAATTGACTCAAAATAGGCTTGATTGTTTGTAATCGGTTTGTGCAAGTTGAAGTTTTATTTTTGCAACTTTCTTACCGATACAGTTTAAGAGTAATGACTAATGTAATGACAGCGCTGTAGTGGAAAGATTGACCAATGAAATATTCTTTAATATTTAAAAAATGATAGCAGCACACACACTTGAACGGAGCAGAAGAGGCCAGCACAAATTGAGTTAACTTTGAGTAAATTTGGAGCATGTTAGGTGGCTGGTGATGCCGTCACCTATAATCAAATGTCTAATAGATAAAACACAAACAGCACAAACCAGCACAAACAAACTGGACTCTGGGTTGAATTTGGAGCATGCTGGGGGTCTGAATGACCTTGTAAATACAATTGTACATCGAAAAAAGGACAACTGCACAAATCAGCCTATTTTGAGTCAATTTGGAGCATGTTTGGAGTCTGAGTGACGTCGTCACCTGTAATTAAATGTCTAATATGTAAGATACCGACACAGCACAAACTAACATTTTAATGGCATAAACCCGCACAAACAGAGCACAAACAATTAAGCTCATTTTGGCTAAGTTTTGCATTGGGTGGAGGCCCACTTCACGTAGAGTTATAGAGGTGCGCTACATTGAAATACTTGATATGAATCGTTGTGGTGTTCTTGTCATCCAGCGCCCTGGTTGACCTACATTTCATGCCAGCACATTTAGTCTTAAAATGTTTCTTTGTAATGTTTTTTATATATGTCCCTGTGCACTTTCCTCAGAAGCCAGAAAGATAAAGCGTGTTATGAAGGTTCCCAAGGGTATGTCAGACTACCAAGCCACATGGATTGTGGATGAGGACAATGAGAATGTCGAGGAGGAAGAGAGCACTGATGATGATGATGACGATGATGAAGATGCAATGATGGAGGAGTCCATAGATGGCGAGGACCTTGATTCTCAGTTGGTCAGTACAATACACTATATGGCCTGGGGAACTCTACAGACATCTGAGGTTTTCTGTCATGTATAGTCTTAATACAGAAGACTGTTTATTTCACTGCCTGTTGCCGGGGCAATACTTTTTTTTAAAAGGGAGGCATGACAGAGTGTAAGTAGGTGAGTTGTCCTGGGGTGAGCTGTTGATTCCTGTGTTGTGGGAGATACGGTTCAGCTTTATCCGGCTGCAAGTGTAAAAGGCTGAAACATGGAGGGAAGAAATGGGGGAGACTCTTAGTTTTACTTTTGAAAGCAATCTCTTATTACCGATTTTATTCATTCAGCCACTTGGTTAACTAGCAAGTTAAACCAAATGACTCACCATCCTGATTTCACTGTGACCATGCTCAGCTGTTCTGTGTGACTAAATAATAAACTTCGTAGTGATGAAGTATAGGACAGATTGATTGAAAAAATCAGATTTACCTTGTCATTTTGCCCAAGATGACTGCAGGTGTTGTCTTAAATTAGGTACACATATTCAAAGGTAATCAGCAACAGTGTTGTCTGAATTGAAGGCCATCCTGTGACTATTTCGAAATATTCCAGGATACAATGTGTGTATACAGTACCCCCCGAGCCTAGTCTGAGCTGCTTTGGGGTGATGTGCAGAGAATGTCAGGAGGAAGCTGCTCAGACAGGATGGTGAATGGTTGAGAAAAGAAGTGGTAGACACCAGGTGCTTTAGTGTGTCTTTGGGCTTAAGTTCAGGGTGGAACAGAACAGTGTATACGTGACCTCTGGTTAGTGCGCGAAACAGCACAGGACTGCTGTTTGTTTTCTCAGTGTCTGCCTCTGGGCTGTAGTGCCAGGCTGCTCACCGTGGCAACAATAGTGTTTGGAGCAGAAGTCCCGAGAGAAGCCTCCCTGACTTCCTGCTCTGTGGACACAACTTCCTGTCTGGAGCAGGGGAGGGGGCAGCCATTTATTTATAACAGCCTTGCTTGAAAGGAGGGGGGAAATTCTTCTATGGTGAACAGGTTCAGCTCCATTTATTTTCTTTAATGGTTATTAGCATGTGTTTGATGTCGGGGTTAGCCCACAGGATTCAACATCTAGGAGATGTTAACAATGGGGGAAATGGTGCTGTGGATGATCATGGTTATTATTGCAGCTGTGATTGTTCTAAAGGTTGTGAATGGACCTCATGCAGACTGGATTCCCCACATCTATCTCTTGCTAACTCTAATGCATCTTCTGTGAAGAACAACTAGTACATTTCCTCTAACTTCCTTGGGCAAACATGTTTGCCCATTATGAAGAAAATTGTTTCTAAATAGGACGAAGGCCTTTCCTTGAGCCTTCCTCAGACCTCAGCCTTCCTTGGGTGTGCAAGTTTATAATTGAAATGGAACAGCTGGTGGTCTAAGAGGAAACACTGCTGTGGTTTGCATGACATGTTGTCGTCTGTAGCTCTGCTGTGGTTGGCATGACATGCTGTCGTCTGTAGCTCTGCAGGGTGTCCAAAGAGATTACAGCAGAGCTACAGACGACAGCATGGCATGTTGTCGTCTGTAGCTCTGCTGTAATCTCTATGGACACCCTGCAGAAAGGACAAACTGCATTTGGACCTATCCCCGAATGTCCTGATGTAAATTTTTTATGTTTTTATTTATTTTAGAAAGCAGAGGGTGTTCACACAGATTTGATCGTCATTTTAAATGAGAGGGAGGTGCTCTTCATTCAGTTCTCATGTGTTCACACACATGTACCCAGAACGTCTGACTTATTACGCAGACCTGTAGACCTGGGTTAACTGACATAAGTTCTGCAGAAAAATATTCTGTCATTTAATGTTTGTTTTAGGATACTGCCTCAGGTTGTGGCTCAGAGGATGATGAGGAGGAGGAGGAGGAGGAAGAGCTGCATACCACATCAGACAAGGGTGGAGCTGACCAGCGCTATGATGAGCACATAGATGAGGCAGAGGAAGGGGAGGGGTTAAAACGCTACCGGGAGGCTCGGGCTAATGAGATGTTTCCAGATGAGGTGGACACGCCTCTAGACCAATCAGCTAAGACCAGGTAAGGCCATGGCCATTACATCTTGAATTACCTAACAACTCTGCTCTCGATGATGAGACCTCTTCACCATGTAGTGTCAGAGAAAGGCACTGAAAATAGTAAATGACTCAAGCCTCCCAAGTCATAGGATTGTAATGGCGTGGGCACCTGTGCATTAGGTCTGCAACTAACCGGACAATAGTGTCTTCCTCAGTCATGGGTGGGTTGGTTGTTTAGCAAGCCAAGTGTACATTCACTTGTAGCCCGCACCTCAACTCTATTGCCAAAAATTGTGGAACAGGCTCTTTAAGTTTGCATTTTGAGAATTAATGAAAGGGGGTCAGCAGACAACCTATGGCTTCTAGCATCTGACCAGTAAACCAAAGGTTGCTAGACCAGAGTTTACACTAGACCTTTATTTTGATGGCCAATATGGCCATTTAAATTCCTGAATTCCCGCTATATGGAACAACGTCCGGACATATGTTTAAATAGTCATACTGTATAATAGCCAAAATATAAACCGCAATAAAACGCAAACTATATGGTCCAACAAATGTTTTTATTTTAATTAGCCGCAGAATGAACTCTTGAGTCTTTGTAAACTAATCATATAGGCTACAAATAGGGCTGTCACAATTATTACATAATTGCCTAATTGAAAATATTTTGACTAGATTTATCTTGATTGTCATTGAACAGTACAAGTGCACTACAACAACATGCAGTTAGCATCTAACCAGAAGTGCAAATAAAGAAGGCAAAAACTGTACAAGTATTTACAAGTAATAAGTATAAGGTATATATATTGCAAATGGATTCTCTAGATGTGCAATGAAGGCAAATGTAGTACAAATTGCAATACTGTATGTGCAATTATGGCAAATTGATGATGGAGGAACTTAACAAGTATTAAGTATAGTATATGTTTAAAGTGGGATACGTTGTGTGGGTGCAAATGGCCTTCTAAATGGGCTGTCGAGGCAAATTGAAGGGGGAATCGAAATGCAGGAATCGAAGCAGTGAGGTTTCCGAGGTAGATGTACCTGTAACAGCTGACATGCAGGGATAGAAGCAGTGTGGTTTCCGAGGTAGCTGAAAACATCCATTATCTGACTAAGCAAAGGAAGTGTCAGAGTAGTACAACAAGGTCCCTGAGAAACAGGGGATGTTTAGTGATGGATCATAGTGTTCTCTGGGTCAGAGTTCAGCAGGGCTACTGTAGATGGAAAGAAACTGTTCTTGGCCGGATTACAATTATTTTTATATTCGAGCCAGATAGCAATTATTTTTATGGGCAATGATCTTTTTGCACAATATTTTGATTCTAAAATTATGTTTCCAATCCAAATAAGGGGTTTTGAGGGCAATGTTTGAAACATCTCAACAAATTCCATGTAAATGATGTCAGTTTCCATAGGATGTTAGAACGTTTGACAGTTCTGTGGAAAGTTAATGGCGCAGATCATTTACTGAAACACATCTGCTTCTAAATTTCAGTATGTTTACATCTAGTTTAGAATTGTTTTGCAATGCACCATAATGTAACCACAAACATGTTTCAGCAGCTTATTTCTTGCATCAACTCCGATCGGCCAAAGGGAAAAACACTCAAGCGTCTTTAAAATATTTCCACTAATATTGCCGATTTTGTCATTTTCCACCATATTTCCTAATTAGATAAAGCGCATTTAAATGTATGGATATTAATGTTGTCTCATTCCATATTAAACGTTGAAAGACGTTTTGCTATGCAGGCTATTACTAGGCTATTTCTATTTCATGTCTTTTGTAACCAGCCCAGGGATGTCTGCTTCGTCTTTGGCATTTCAGTCATATGCTGGGGTTGCCCGTCTGAGTGTGGATTTTGAATCTGGTGCCACGCTTTGTCACGTGACCAGACACTCAGTAATGTTTTACTGTAAGAGCAGAGGCTTGCAGTTTTCTTGGCAACAGATCATATACGTCACACTGTATTAGGCTGATTTTCATCTGCCAGACAACTACACCTGATACAGGCGGAAAGCCGCCATTTGCCAGCTAACGTAAACACTGTGCTAGACTGAATCATTGAGCGAGTAATCTGTACTTAAGCTGGGTCGTTTACTCAGATACATTCTTAAAATGGCTCTGGATAAGTGTACACATTTGATTTGAATGCAGGTTATATCACAGAGGAGCCTGTCGAAGCACAACCATTCCACTGATCTTGTATAAAGGTCCTGCAAAGTCCACAGTAGATCCATGGCTCACATACGGTGACTTTATATTTACATTTTGGAAAATGGCCAAGCAGAATGTGATATCCTTTTTTGCTTTCCAGCCACTGACCTTTTTATGACCTCTGGACAAAGGGCCAGAGCAGTCCACGGTCTAACATTTCCTTTAGCAGCCCTCCCGGGACAGGCCAATCGGGCAAGAATGCACCAAACATGTCTGAAACATCTGGTAATATGTAATAGACAATGCCTCAGAGCCGCTGACGCCCAAACCACTTTCCAGGAAGACCGTCCCATCATTATTGCTTCGCTATACATTGACGTGGCTCATTTCCCGTGTGCTCAGGTTCCAGCGCTACAGGGGGCTGAAGAGTTTCCGCTCGTCCCCTTGGGATCCCATGGAGAACCTGCCTGTGGACTACTCCCGTATCTTCCAGTTCCAGAGCTTTGAGAGAACCCGACGCCGTGTACTCGCTGAGGCTGCCCAGGAGGACCAAGGGGCCCTGGTAAGACGCTGCGTGGGTGACATCCTGTTTTCTCCCGTCCACTGCAACCCTCCCCCCAATTACCCAACTCGACTCTGATGTGTCCTCCAGGTGGGCTGGTATGTGACACTCCATGTTGTGGATGTTCCCCCTGCTGTGATGGAGTCTGTGCAGTCAGGCAGGCCTTTAGTGCTGGTGTCCTTATTGCCACATGAACAGAAGGTAGGGACCTGGGAGGATACCTATTTGGATACTGCTATCTAAATTTAGAATTATACACATTTTGGCTGTAAAATATGTTGGATAAAATGTTTGTTAGACATTCCGCCTAACCTTTTGTTTTTCCATCTGGTCTAATTAGATGTCAGTGACACACATGCTGGTGAGGAGACACCCCAGTAACACGGAGCCTGTCAAGTCAAAAGAGGAGCTGGTATTCCACTGTGGCTTCAGGAGATTCAGGGCCTGCCCCATATTCTCCCAGCACACATCAGGTAGGGACATCTGGTTTCGCTGTGAATATGGAGAACATCTTACAACACTTTGTTGACTGGAGTCTTTAATAAAGCATGTAGTACTAGTGTGTTTCGTCTGCTTCATATCTGCATTCAGTGGGTTTTGGATTATCTAACGTTTGATTGGTTCTCTCCCCAGCCGACAAGCACAAGTTGGAGCGTTTCCTTCAGCATGACGCCCCAACTGTGGTTTCTGTATATGCCCCCATCACATTTCCCACTGCTGGTGTAATGGTCTTCAAACAGAGGGAGAATGGTAACGCTCAGGGATCTCTTCTGTCCCCTATTGATTCTCTTCTGCCTTCTATCTGGATTTGAGCTGGTACTTCCTGTGTTATTTCCCCAGGCATGCAGGACCTTGTAGGTACAGGCACTCTGCTGAGCTGTGACCCACAGCGGGTGGTACTGAAAAGAATCGTGTTGAGTGGGCACCCCTTCAAGATCAACCGCCGTTCCGCTGTCGTCAGATACATGTTCTTTAACAGGGGTGAGGAGGGGGCACTGAGCGTTTTGTTTCCCTACAGTACATACAGATCTTTCCAGTCTGTCCCTAAAGGTAGTCCACACCCTTTAGTTGCTACAAAGGTTGGGTACTATATAGTAAATAGGCTTGTCCATCAGTCATAATACTGATTGGTGCAAGCATTTCTGTAACCCTCCTTTTGATGTTTGTTATCTTGTTTTTAACCATCATCTGTACTCTCCCTGAAGATGACATCTTATGGTTCAAGCCTGTTGAACTGAGAACCAAGTGGGGCCGGAGAGGACACATCAAGGAGGCTCTAGGTAGAGATACACTAACATAAACTTCTTGAATCATTTTCTTTGACCTGAAACAATTTATTGCCTTCACTGGACAACTGTATGATTGCCTTGCCTAAGCATGCATTTGGGTGCATTTTCCAGGTACTCATGGACACATGAAGTGTGTATTTGACAGCCAGTTGAAGTCTCAGGATACTGTCATGATGAACCTTTATAAGAGAGTCTACCCTCGCTGGACATATGACCCCTATGTGCCTCGGCCTCTGCCCTGGGTCAAGGGGGAAGGGACTCAAGTACCTGATGATTTTGACATGGAGTAACTGGTGCTGCATGGGATGTTATGTGTGTAGAGTTGAATTTATGGTCTGTGGCTATGACATTTTCACTCCACGAGCTGCATTGTCATTTGTATTAAATTAAACCAATTGGACTATCACTTGTTTTATGTGTGTATCTTATTGGAAAATGTCCTTGTGGTCCAGTTTGTTCATTTACTGGCCACTAGATGGCAACAGTGTATGAGGAAAGTTTTATTGCAGTGTATTAGAATGGATGGAACAGAAATCACTGATGTTCTGATTGAGCTATACACTTTTTCCTGTAGTCAAACACAAACATATTCAAAGATATAGACTACAGATATAGCAGTTCAAGCACCGCTAAATAAATAACTGGGAGCTGTTTTGAGTTTCATTTAAATGGGCAGCATTTGGTAGATATGTAGCATGTTGGACATTTTGTAACCCTACATGTTGCTGAGTTTCTAATTATGCAGTGGATACCGGAGATGATAGATGATTTTAAAAAAGCAACAGTATTAAGTTGTGATGGTAGATCTTAGCAGGGGTCAACAATTGTTCTAGTGATATTAACCTAAAATGTATTGTTCCAAACCTGTTACGTGCTTGTCTGTTGTAATCAAGTGATAAGTTGACAAATTGAGTAAGGGGTGGCAGTTTGGGGCTTAAACAAAAACGACATATCTGGGGGGGGGAATGAGGAGAGGTCTGGAAAACGAGTGTAACAAAAAATGCCCATATACCAAATTAAAATATTTCTGATCATGGATACTATATGCAAAAGACGATATAATGCTGGTGTTACCACGTTTCCTGTGATTGTTTCTATGTTGTGACATTGGTTTGGAAATTATGACCCTCACTCAACTGGACTTTGAGACTTGTATTAATTTTTCTTCATACGACTGTGAAATCTGCCTTATTTACATGTGGAAGGTACAGTTTAGGATGAGCTTGAACGGAACTAACCGTCTCCGCAACTCTGATCTAAGTTACGGCACAAATTGGTATCTAGACAAGATTTTCTGGGCTCTTATGATTTCGCAACCGGGATTTGAACGTGTAGCAATGGGACTCAGTGTCTTAGACCACAGCGCCGTCCTGGGACTCTACCTATGCAAGCCACTGCACTTTTCTGAAATGTTTAACTAGTGACCAACTACAAAACCCATAACAATGATTTCTGTATTTATCCAAGAATGATCAATAATCTTAATAGTCTACAGCAGGCACTGTAACTATATAAAATGCAATTGCAACTAAGGCCGTGTCCATTGAGATTCAAGGATTGAGCAGAAGTGACTGATGGCACCAGCACCATTTTAGGTAGTACCAGAATGTCAGATTAGATCAAGGGCCAATTTTGGAGCCGCTGATTATCATGGAAACTACCTACTTGAATAATAAACCGACCTTTTCATTAGTGGTTAAAATGTATCAAAAACAATCAATTGATTTGTTTTAAATGACAGGATATTGTAGGTGTATTTAAACAATGTTATGGTATTGTAAAAGGTGAATTTAAGACACTATTTACAATGTTACTGTTTTGCATATACAATTGAGGTAAACATTTTTAATATACTGTATGTAGGACACTTTTAGGGTTTATTAACTAAATTGCTAAGGTTTTAACTTGGTTGAATGATCTGCAGTAACTATGGTCCCAGAACACTACATAGTACTCACTAGCCCTCAGCTCCCCCTTCTACTCCCTGGTGGTCTCTCCCTGACCTGAAGCCCCCCTCTCATCACCAGTCAGACTCACACACAGAGAGCATGACCCCTCTGTTGTTTTCTCTCTGGATCCCCAACGCTCAACAGTTTTACATCCCTCCCCATCTCATGCTTTGTGCTCCTCTGAGAAACAGTGATTTATGAATTGTGATATTTATCATAAAACTGCGTTCTTGCATGCTTGCAGCACCATGATTCATCCGGGGGATCTGTTGGGACTGCATCACAGGGGCATGCCAATGTCTGGGAAACGAGAAGGTGAAAACTTGGGTTTGGAGAAGAGGAATACAGTCCAAGAAATGGAGGGAATCAAAAGTTCACTCTGTACATTTATTGTGCTGTGAATTTGATTAAAGAGGAAGAAGTACCAAAGTAAATTATAAAACAATCGCACAAAAGTAATGCCTCTTTATTTCCTTGGGGGGCAACCATGGAGCCTTAAAACCGTTTTACTAAAACAATTTTCTTCATGCTTTGTTTTTTTAAACTCACAGACTGGCGCAAGTGCATTCAATAATGATTAACCTGATTAATCTGTTCAAATTGTACATTTATTGTCCCTTCTGTTTTTTATTTGAATATATAATATATTTGTAAGATTTTTAGATCTCTTTTGTAACACAAAAACAGAGTAAGAGGTGGTTTTTACACTTAAAAAGAAATACATCTCAATGCATTCAACAAATAAAAAAGGGAAAAGAGAAATGTGACAGTAAACGATGATTAATGGAACAAGATAGGAAAGCCCCTAACACCCTGTGTGGCACAAATGCTTTTCAACTATCTAGAAATGAATGCTATTAGTTTCTAAATCAAGTGTCTGAAGTTTACTGTGAATGTCAAGGGAGAACACGAAAGATTATTTATACATGATACTCTATGTAAAGAAAGTACTGTATACAGGTACCAGGGTTTTCTTCTATTTGTAAAACAGATCTCATTTAAGTCATGATAATTATATTCCCACTTTCAAGCAGTATGTTTTAACAGTGCCAGGAAAACTAAATCAAAGCATGAGACCTGTCAAGACCTGTCCATAAATTGCTTACAGGGTAAAGTTACCAATGTGCCGTTTTGAAATTTGGTTGAAGTATCCTGCAGAGGCATCCTCAATAACAACCAGGTTCTTTTTCCAATAGTAGAACACGTCACAATCAAGAGGTTAGACTTGAACCTTTGTCAAAGCTGGGACATACAAATGACGAGTGAGCAGGCACAGTGTCCATCCCCTTGAAAAGAGTCCATGGAGCCACCTCTGTGCCGGTACAAGCAGAGCATGGATGCGAATGTCATCGTATCAGGAAGCCAACCGTCATGCCCAGTAGAAGCCCAAATAAACATCTAGTTTTACATTGCATCACATGTCGGAAGACTTTTCACCAAATATTTTTAACGAGTCGACAGAATATCTATACATTCTATTTCCATCCTTCTTGTGATATCGGAGGTCAGTAAAAGTTGATTTTCTTCGCTTTGATGCAGAGTATTATTTAGTCTCCCTGCAAATTATGTTGAGCATTTTGTTTATTCAACAATACTTTGGACTATTATTACCATTATCACCAGGCTACAGAGGACACAAGTGTTCGATATTGCTCTCTGTGGGAATGAAGTGGAACACACCCTTCCTGATTTTGGTCATTTAGTTAAGTCAAGTGCTCTGTCTGCATCCATACCGCTGGTATGTAGGCCATGTGTGACTGTAAAGTACAGTACAATATTATTGAAGGGAGGTGATGTGGATCTTGTTGGTCTATAAAGAGACGGGCAGCGATGGTTGATCAGTCTCACTCAGGTTGTCATGCTGTCACAGACTTACTAAGCTTATCATCACAAACTCCCTGGTAGAAAGCCAGAGTATGTGTAGGGAGGCTGACAATGGTCTTCAAAGGTACCTAATGTCATGATTAAAAACAAGTCAGTGTTATAAAGAACAAGATATATATTGTGCAAAAGCCGATGCATCAAAAAGTGAAAGTAGCATTTTCTTCTAATAGGCTTAGAGACTCTTCAAATAGAGGTCTAGGGACTTTCCTAAAAGTTTGGAGTTTGGATTATGTCCATATCTTTAGTTTGACATTTTTACTCATTGCAAAATAATAGTGAAGACATCAAAATTACAAGATAACACATGGAATAATGTAGCAACCAAAAAAGTGTTCAACAGATCAAATATATTTCATAGTGTAGAAGTAGCCACCCTTTGCATTGATGCACTGACAGCTTTGCACACTCTTGGCATTCTCTCAACCAGCTTCATGAGGAAGTCACCTGGAATGCATTTTAATTAACAGGTGTGCGATGTTGAAAGTTATGTTGTAGAATTGATATTAATTGAAAATACTTTAATCACAAATTCAATTTGACTGAATTACAGATAGTATTGATCCAACAACATCAGCCAGAGTTCAAATTGAGGTGTTTTAAAATTGACGTCTTAAAAGAAGAGTAAACGCCCTCCAATAGATGGGAAGAAAGTCAAGACAGATCACCACACCTTGAGCAGAAGGAGGGAGAGGTTTGTGAATGGAGGGATTCAAAGGCACAGTGGAAGTTCCCTTCCTCAAACATGTCAGATGTCAAATAAGGCAGATCTGCCCTCTAGGCAGACATTCATTTGATTGGTTGAATCACTGGAAAGGATGGAGCATGCATTTGAAACAGGTTTAAGGCTTTAGGTAGACATTTAACTAAGCTTAGTCCTTGTCGTGACTCTAAATCCTAACCTTTAACCAACCCTAACTATTCTACAATTAAACTTCAAATGAGCGATTTCAGGATTGGATGAACCATTCACATACATTTTTTACTTCAGTTCAGGATCTGCCTCAAACACAACTCCCAACTCCGATTCAAGGCAGTTTACCAGCGTCTCAGCGTCACTATAGACTGCCTGCTTGCTTTTGTTAAGGATGCTGTGATGAGAAAGTGTATCAAGTCCAAGTAGCCTATGTCAACATTTGTAATTGGTTGTTGTGTGATTTGTCAACAGAAGTAATCTTTCTCGGCTGCATCTTTTAGCATTGCATTTGACAAAATAGAAGTTAAAAGGTGTTCTGGCAAAGTATTTTTGATAGCACCTTATTTTGGTTAATGCAGGTTTTAGGACATATCAACCATCCTTACTTCAAAACCTTTCCCACTGATCTTTAATATAATGACTAGATCTTTATGTCTCTTGCCTAACAACAGGTGTTCTGGTGTATTGACTCAAAGTCAGATTCCACTGGCAATATCAAGCAATATCAATAGATATTGATATTTTATACTGCTGAAAAATATAATAGTAATCATATAACATGTATGTTCTTTACATCACTTTCATCTGTAAAATAAGATAATACCTTGGAACATTTTCAAATGCTAAGACTTGACATTGTACAACCACACAATAAAGCATGCAACCACAGAAGTCGCTGCGGGAGAAAACAGATTTTCCATTCATTTGAGCCACACCATTTCTTCCTTTCCGCTTTCCACAAGAAGGGGTACGCAAGTATGACCCCATCTTGTGTAAACCTGAAGGGGTTGGTGTAGTGTGTCTGGTTTGCTGTTAATGATTAGAAGGGATCCAATTCCCACCTATAGAGAATGTCCTTAAAGTAAAAAAAGCCTGTCTATAGATGGCTTTAACTACATATTTGTGCACAATGACACTACCATCAATATGAAATGGAGAAACGCTCAGTTGTTTACTGTGACGTGGTAAAGCGGTTGCGTCCAGCCGATAATTAGTGAAATGTGTGTTTGGCAGTGGTGGGTGTTGGCTATGGTCAGAAGGAGTTAAATAACACTGCCTGGTGTGACTGACTGACTGACTAAGCCCGCTCTGTTCGCTGCAGGAATGTCCTGTGGTTCCCAGTTCCCTGCCACCACACTTAGCTGGCTCCCACTGAAGATATAATGGGTAAGAGATTTTTCCGTTGGTTGCGGATAAAGTGGGGGAGGGGGGGGGGGTTGTAAAAGACCGAGAGATAAGAGACGACCCCGTCCGGGGGTGTTCAAACGGATAAAGCCAGAGAGAAAGAGAAAGAAAGTGAGAATGGAAAAAGGTTCCACGGAGTTGGCAAATGAGAATAAGAGCTGTGGAGGAAGAAAGCGAGAGGAAGAAGTGGAAGAGTGTGAGAGAGGCCGAGCTAGGCGGTGTGGGCGAGGGAGAGCGAGAGTGGCTGGCGTTTATGGATAGCAGATGTGGCGCAGTGGGGTTTTGGCAGGGGCCGAGCGCGCCTGTATCCCGCACCGGCTGGGTGGCACCGGGGTGAGAGGGAGGTCACTGCACCACAGCACACAGCCCATAAAACACTGGGAGAGGGAGGAAAGGGACGGGGGGACCGCTGGGCCTCAAACACGCACCAGCCTGGGACTTGAAGGCTGCGAAGGTGAGCACGTCCCACTCACAAACATGCGCGTTCTCGGGTTTAGTAAAAAAAAAAAAAACGACTGTAAGTGGAAACCTAAACTAGTAAAATATATTGAACTTTTAAGTAATGATTCAAATTCCTTATCTGAAATGGATCAGTAACGATCCCCGCAGGGATTGGTTTGTCTGCATTCAGAGAAACAAATCATTTGATAATGTGGGCGGACTGGGCCCCAGCTCTGTGTTAAATACATGACAGGACTGTTACAGTGACGCTGGAAAGTAGGCTAACCACATGTGGTCTGACCCAGTCGAAAACTGTCTATTTTCTTATCGATCCAACCTCAACATTACATCACTGAAGATATCGGACCTGGACGGATGTAAAATCACAGTGGACACATCACACTATTACTCTTCCAAAGATATTATCACTTATCCCCACTACAAACCCTGTATTCCCCCCCTACAAATACCCAAACGTTTCTTTTGCCACCGATTTTCTTGAGCTCTTTCTTTCCTTGATGATATCCCACCCTCTCTTTCTTGTTCCCCTTTTCTCTCCCCTTAGCCTGGTCCTGACTCCCTGGTTCCTGGGGCCTGGCCAAGGCGTGTGTCCCTGGAGGAGCCAGCGAGGAGATGGAGAGAGGGGGCAGCGAGGGGGCGCAGAGACAGCCTCCAAAACCACACAGCTGCAGCAGCCTTCCCTTCCTCTCCTGTTCTCTCCCCTTCCCTCCGTAAGGAACTGGCCTGGCACAATCCCCAGCTCTGCCATTAATCAGGGAGTGAGGGGTAGTTCAGCGTATGTGCATGTGTTTGTGTGTGTGTGTGTGTGTCTGTCTGTCTGTGTGTGTGTATATGTACATGTGGCTGAGTGTGTGCATGTGTGTGTGTGCGCAAGTGTTTATGTGTATGTTTGTGTGTGCTGATAGAGAGCTGGATGGAATGGGACTGATGGTATGGAGACCAGGACCTCCCAACAAAGCCGAGGAGTTCACTCAGCGAGCGAAGTGGGGAGGGAAGGAGGAGGACAGACAAAAAGCCTGGCGCACAGATTGCGACTGCCAGTGAGAAGGACAGAGAGGACAAGATAAATGATCTGGAGAAGCTTTAGGCACAGAGAGACACAGCGGTCGTTTAGGCCTCTCCCTGGGTACGGAGAAGTGCTGTGACTGTCTCTCATCCTCAAGATGACTTTCCTGCCCAAAGACCGACAGAATCGGAGAAATGCTTCATGTTTGAGAATGTTCATGTGCGTGCAAGAGAGTGCAAGTCAGGGACAAGAGGCAAGTATGTTTATGTGTGTGACCGGTAAGAAACTACAGACATCATTATACAGGATAGTTCCCTGAAGGAAAGCAGTTCATGCAAAGTCCACGAGACCCCCGCCAACCCTCCCTGCTCCCCACCCCCTCCCACTCCTCCGGCTCATGCCCCTCCACCCTCTCCTTCCCTGATTATCCAGGTGGGAGTGAAATGTGAAAAAAATAAACTACCTCCAACCTGCTCCCCTCGCCCCCCAACAGGCCTCCCAGAATGCCTATCTGCTGACATCACTGAGCGGAGACCTGGCAAGCCCGTTGCTCCCCGACTCTGCTCTCCCCTTCCCTCTCACTAGCTCTCCCCGCTTCCTGCCCTCATGATGTCACACACCATATGGTTTTCAGCGAGTATCAAGCCGGAAAAGAGATTTAGTTGGTGGAGAGGAGAGGCGTGTGTAGGACAGAAAACAAACGGTCGCTCTTCCCCCCTTGTGTGCCCTGTGAGCGAAAGGTAGCAGGAGTGGTGGGGTCGTGGACCGTGCTGAATGAGGCTAATGAGGAGAGACCAGGGAACAGAGAATGTTCAGCAGACAGCCATGAGCACCACAGGGCATACCACTCACTTGCTCTCATTAGGGTCACTGATAGGCTCTCTTTGCATGACGGTCCACGGGAACCGGCCACCTGTAGGTTCTGCTGGGATAGCCCTGAGGGACAACACCGTGAGCTGCACACCTCTGGAGCTGACCCAAACAACGCCTCCGACCTACATGCGCACGCTCACACATCTGCAGTATGATTTGCACAGACTTCGCAAAACCCTCCAATTTTCTCTACAATGGCTTTCTCTCGCTAACATACAAGTCCCGTACTGGTCCTGTGTCATCCTATAACTCATCCATGAGTATTTCTAATCTGGATTTTATATGGCAAGATAATTGCTCATCCCAGACAGAGGGCGAACTAGAATAGCGACCAAACGACGCACTGCAGCTCAGGGCATTCAAATGACATGGCTTGCACGCCTGTCCTCTAAAACTGTCGCAAAGCTGCTCATTACATTGAATTAAGAGAGTGGTGTGAGTCAATGTTGAGCCTGACTGTAGGGTTGGCCGTCCGGGTGAAGGTCTCTGGTTTGGTGGGTTGGTGACTCCGTGGCCTTGTCCCCAGGGAGTGCAGGAGAGAAGAGGCTGGGCCAGATAGACAGCAACAAAAATAGAGAGTGGGACAAGCAGACTGCCCTGAGAGGGAGTCAGAGAGAGACAGAAAGTGGGTAAGAGAGGCTTTGAAGGTTGGAATGAGAGTAGAATGACAATTGGCTCATCTAGTCCTGGTGTTTGGGGTAAATCAGTGGTGTGCTAACTGCTAAGATGGCTGAACCATTCTGTTCCCTGGCCCCTCCTTTCCACTCTGTGGACTGCAGCAGGCCATTTACCAGACAATTGCAGAGATATAAAAACTTGAACCGCAATATTATCAGTCAGTATGAGTGCAAATCAAAACGAAGAGTTGTAAGCTTTTGAAGGCTGATGCCGTTTTTGTTTGTTTTATTCCCCACAACAAATTGGCACAATTCCTAAAGTCAGGTTGGTGTCGCATCCATATATATTGCCCCATCCCATCCCTACAAAGAACATCGAAGCCTAGAGATGAAATGTATATTCAGGAAGGAATTCTCTGTATGTAAGTGTTAGGACTGCCCCTCCTTCACACCACAAGGCTTCCCATGACCACTGAAACAGTGCAGTAACTCGCTTGTTGCTTTGACCTTTACTTATGTAGCCAAGACTTATGATCATATCAGCACCACACGTTTTCACTGATAACCAAGGCTGTTAAGATGTGACATGAGGGACCGATACTTAAGCAGCTTGTCAACGAAAGCCTGCTCCATGTAACGGTCAACTGAACAGCCCACTTCCAGAATGAGCACCTTCTTAGTAGCTCCCCTGGAAAAGCAATGCCTGGCTCATTCGGTATTCGAGGAGAAACATTTATTTCAGTATTTAACCAGACTCCTCTGACAACAGAATGCTTGTGTATGTGTAATATTTGTCATGACGCCTGTATCATCTCAGGAGCCGCTAGTTCAAGACAGTGGTCATATCAAGCAAAAAATCCTTGTAGTCTTTGTATGAATGGCAACCATTAAGAACATGTTCATCACATACAGCGCACGGTGTAGAATTCTAAAACATGTGTTTGCGGTATACTGGAGTGCTAGATTGGACCTTGTTTGCAGAACCTGTAACCCCACATTAACAGCATAATAATGTCCTTGCCAATTGCAGCATCCTCAGGTACATGAAATGGGAGACAGAATGGGAAACACAGTCCATTGCTGGCTTACCTGCATCTGCTGCCATCAAGTGTTAATCAGAAGCTCTCACCTTACTCCTTTAAAAATAACTGAAACCAGCTGCTATGTGATAATTGCTCTTGCTGAATCCCCCAAATTGTATTTGTATATAGTTGTGGCCAAAGGGAGTGGCACCCTTGCATTTCATTCAAATCATGCACATTTTCTTCTTAAAAAACAGTTTAAACTCAAACATATTTTGGGCATTACTTTGGTGTGCAACTGAAGAAATGGGAAACATTTGAATCATTCATAAAATCCTAGCATATTGGACAAAGAAATCCTAAAATATATAATTGGGATATTCTAGTAGTAATGTAGTAGTAAAAAAAACATTCTAACAGAAATAATTTCATTTCTTTAAGCTTTGATATTGTCATGTCCTGGCTATGCCCCTAGCCATCTTTGCGCTGGCTGGGGCCATAGCCAGGACATGGCCTAAATAGGTGGCTCTAGCCACCTCTATGTGCTTTGGTTTCCCCAATTGGAGGCAGGTGTTCGTTATTGCCTCCAATTGGGGAACCTACTTATGTTGAATGTTTGTGCACGTAGTTGTGGTTTATTTTGG